>ML777963.1:947822-1010050 GCA_009831015.1 Picea engelmannii
CAAAAGAGAGTACACAATTCCAAGGACTCCACAACAAAATGGAGTTGCTGAGAGGCAGAATAGATCAGTACAACAAATGGCAAGATCAATGATGAATGAAAGGAACATACCTCAGACTTATTGGGTGGAAGCAATTCATACAACTATTCATATCCTTAACAAAGATCATCTCAGGCCACACAGTGACAAGACCCCTTATGAACTATGGTTTGGAAGACCTGCTTCAATCAAGTATTTTAAAGTTTTTGGGAGTAAATGTTATATCAAGAACAATGATGAAAATATTGGCAAATATGATGACATGGCTGATGAAGGTATATTCTTAGGTTATGCTACAAATAGTAAAGGGTACAGATGCTACAATAAGAGATTGCATAAAATAGTTGATTGTATAGATATAAAAGTTGATGAAGAAATCCCAGTCAGAAATGTAAGTAATGCTGAACCAAGAACATAAGATATAGTTCAAGATGAAGATGAATAGATCCAAGGATCAGAAAAGGAAGAATATGAATCAGATGAAGATATGAATACTCAGACTGATACAAATCAGCAGAAAGAAGAAAAATCACCTCTCAGAATTATTAGAAAGAATCATCCTAAAAATCAGATAATTGGGGATATAAATAAAGGAGTTCAGACAAGAAGGAATTTGATTAAAGACTCAGAACAAACTCATGTTGCCTTTTTATCTATGACTGAACCTAAATTTTTTGAGGAAGCTAGCCAGGATGATGATTGGATTAGAGCAATGAATGAAGAGCTTGATCAAATTGAAAAGAACAATACTTGGGAGCTTGTCCCTAGACCTGAAGATAAGAATGTAATAGGTTCCAAATGGGTGTTCAAAAATGAAATGAATGAAAAATGGCAAGTTGTTAGAAATAAATCCAGATTGGTCTGTAAAGGATATGTACAAGTTGAAGGTCAAGACTTTGATGAAACTTTTTCACCAATGGTAAGATTGGAAGCCATCAGAATGTTTCTTGCGTATTCATGTCATAAAAACTTTAAAGTTTATCAGATGGATGTTAAGTCAACATTTCTTAATGGAGATCTAGAGGAAGAAGTATATATGGAGAAACCTGAAATATTCTCATTGACAGATAATCATAATTATGTTTGTAAGCTGAAGAAGACCTTATATGGACTAAAACAAGCACCACGAGCTTGGTATTATAGATTGGACAAATTTTTACAAGAAAAAGGGTTCAAGAAAGGTACTGTTGACAGTAACCTTTACATTAAGTCTGAAGGTGATAATTTACTAGTTTTTTTGGTTACTGTTAATATGACAACAGTGAAGATGGCATGATTAAAGAAAATATGAAATAGATGGGCATTATGAGAAGACGCTGCAGAGAAGATTTGAATAAGCTCAGAAGAGATAGTGCAGAGGATTGTTGGAAGATCATCGATGGCAAGATCAGAGTAAGCGGAACAAAGTAAGATCGGGAGGAGAAGTAGCATTTTTTATCGTTGGATCCCATTTACAATTCCCGATTACCGTCAGATCAAGTGTTGATCGGGACTGCTCGGGAGGAGAAGCAACATTTTTGATCGTTGGATCCCATTTACAATTCCCGATGACTGTCAGATCAAGTGTTGATCGGAACTGTTGATCCGAGACTCCATTTCAGAATTTCATGACTCGCGACTTGGAGAGGCAAGAAATATAAACCACTGAAATCGCGATATGTGAAATTGCAATTTAATCGCAGCCATCAGATCAAGGTGTGATCTGGACCGTCGACTCCATTTCGGAGTTTCACGACTCACAACTTGGAGAGGCAAGAAATATGACCATTGAAATTGCGATATGAGAAATCATGATTTAATCACAGTCGTCAGATAAAGGTGTGACCTGGACCGTCGACTCCATTTCAGAGTTTCATGACTCGCGACTTGAAGAGGCAAGAAATATGACCATTGAAATCGCGATATGAGAAATCATGATTTAATCGTAGCCGTCAGATCAAGGTGTGTTCTGGACCATCGAATCCATTTCGGAATTTCGCGACTCACGACTTGGAGAGGCAAGAAATATGACCATTGAAATCACGATATGCGAAATCGCGATTTAATTGCAACCGTAGATTCATCAAGATCGTGGACTGTTTATTTAAACTTCATTTTGAAGTTTCGCCTATCGCAACTTGGAGTGACAAGGACCTCCATCGAAGGAATCGTGAGATGCAAATTCACGATGAGATCTGGACCATAAATTCATCGAAATTGTGGACCATTGATCTAAGCTTCATTTCAAAGTTTCGCCTATCACAACTTGGAGTAACAAGGACATCCATCGAAGGAATCGCGAGATGTGAATTCACGATGAGATCTGGACTGTAGATTCATCGAGATCGTGGACCGTTGATCTCAGCTCCATCTCGTGGTTTCGGGGATCGCGACTTGGAGAGTCGATATGCCTCATCTCCAAACTCACGAAATGCGAATTCGTGAAAAACACTTTATGCATAAGCGCTGGGTCATGGCATTGGTCATATTGAGGAAGGAGCTAGCGCAGAAAAGCTCTGTATCGGAGTTTCAGAGATCGCGATATGAAGTGTCGAGACACTTGGCCATAGGCATGGAGAAATGTCAAAACCCAATTTAAAGGCAAGATTAATAAATTTCATCCAACGGTGCAGATAAACTTGAATATGATCGGAGGGCTACTGTTCTCTCTCACAGTTAATTTATCAGTTACGAATCTGTTAGCGAAACAGATTCATGATTCCTGATTGGTTGGCGTTTCAGTTGCTTGGATGGTTTTTATTTTTCTTAAGAAGATGAGAAGAGTAACTGCTTTGGGGGGTGTGCATAAAAGAGAAAGATACAGACTGTGCGAGGTTGGTCATTCTGAACAAAAAATGAATTAAACTATAAGAAAGGGAAAATCAGAGGATGCGCAGTGTGAGACTGAGAATATGCGCAGTGTGAAATAAAACTCAGAGAAGAGTAATCGATTAGAAAAAGACTTGAAGCAGAGAATAATGACAGAATAAGTTGAAGCAGAGCATAATGACAGAATAAGTTGAAGCAGAGCATAATGACAGAACAAGTTGAAGTAGAGTAGATTTGCAGAACAGACAAAGGAAGAGAAGAATTGCAGAACAGTTTGAAGAAGACCAGATTTACAGAACAGAGAAGAAGTGGTAAGAATCGATTTATATGTGTAGTTGTCTATTTGTTTATTCATTCATATTTCAGGGTGGTTGGGAGGTTCTAGTGAGGACTGTTTTCCTTAGAGGTTCAAGTGGCAGCTTGAATACAGGGAGTTGTAGCTTCCATTTGGTTGCAGCCAGAGAAACCAGGGTGGCAGGGTGGTGCAAGGGAGAACAAGTGTTCTCTGTTATACATGTTGGAGCTTGTATAACTGGAAGTTGGTGCTTCCATCTAGTTGGTGATGGAACATTAGGGGAGTTGGTGCTTCCTTCTAGTGGGTGCTAGATAAATAAGAGAGTCAGTGCTCTCAAACAAGTTGCAGCTTGTAAAACAGAGGTAGCAACCTCACATTGAGTTGGTGCTCAATTATAGATGATGTATAGAACTTAAAAGACTGCCTATCATTTTGAAGAAGAAGAGGTTTTCTCCCTTTATGGGTTTCCTCGTGAAAATCAATCTCTGTGTATACCTTATGTGTGATTGATTCTCTTTACGTTTACTGTCCATATGCTGTATAATGTTGATGATCACTTGAAGAAAGATTAAGAATGTTTTAATAGACTTAAAATTGTTTAAGAAAAATAACAACTGATTCACCCCCCCTTCTCAGTTGTCTTACTAATTTCAACAATGTTATGGGGGTCAATGGAATGAGAGAGCAATGATGATTCTCTATGTGTTTTCCGAGACTCTTCATTGAAAAGGTAAGGAGAGTCAAGATAATGTCGCCCTTATGGAAATTGTGTTGATGTTGAAATAAAGGGAGACATGACTCCAAGAAGCAAATTGATTCATGAAATCCACTAAGTAATAGGTGATATTAGGTACTGATGGGTAACATGAATGAATTCAAGATGCTGTGAGACTCAAGACTTCCCTTGGTTGGGGAATTTTTAAGGATGATTGGCAACAACTATAAAAATGGATCTAGTGTCAGGGGGATGACTAGATATGGGGTTAAATTGTGCCAGAAGTGAACAAAGTGGACAAACTCAGAGATCATGAGTACATATACTTGGGATACTTGGGGTTCATGAATAATGTCGGTATGAAAAAGAGTGGATGCCCCAACTAAGGGAGACATGAGTTTATTTTCTAGGGAAAGAAGGCCATCAAGGATGACGACGAAAAAAACTATGTATATGCTGGAAACAAAGACTTTATACAATTAACAAAGAAATAAAGAATAATTTGGGTTGAGTATACAGATACAGAAACGGGTGCCCCAGTGAAAGATGGTTTGGCCTGTTAGGGCGCAAATTTGTGAAACAAAACTGGTGGAGGGTGGGAGCCCCATGGTTGGGTTTCTGTATTAGGTAAATGAATGGAGGACAATCTGTAGATGGGAAAAATGATGGTGGATTAGATGGACGGATAATGATACTACGAAGATGCAGTCAATAGGACCACGATGATATGACCTGGAAGTCCATTGGGAAGGTTAGAAATATGAGGAGAAGAAGTATGGGGTTCATTCTAGGAAGTGCACAAGACTATTGAGACTCCCATTCATAGAGGGTGAAATCATCACAACTCATGTGGGTGAGAGTGTTATTGGGTGACAGAGGGAATAAGGACCCTCTACAGAGCCGAATGTAAGGACCCTAAAGGTGAATGTCAGAGGGTGTGACTGGGATATGCAATTGATTTACAGAGGGAATAATTACATGCCAGTGTTGAACATATACCTGAAGGAGTTGTAAGCTTGTGGAACAAGTAACTGCACACATGAAAACCAAATACCCGACGTGAACAATATTTGATGATAAAGAACATATAACAACTATTTGATAGAATTGAAAGTGAGCATGCATACCTGAACGTGACGTGAAAAAAATTCTCCTATGGGTCCAAGAATTGATGGTGACCTGGGGAATGTGAATGTGAATGTGTAGATGGCGGGACTAGGATCCCGTGGCTGAGAACAGATCAGAAAACAGAGGCTCCGAGCTCCTGTAACAGAGTGTGGAAGTTGGGAAGAAGGGACTATATATGGTTGTTGGACCCACAATGCCATCTCATTTGTACCTGCTACTATTGTTGAGCTGACGAGATAGATGTGAGGAGATTTGGAGATTGCGGAAGCCTGAGGATATCGATCTGGGAGTGGTGAGAGACAGGTTAGTGGTCCTATCATCCTACATTTTATGAAATTCCTAGTTTGTAGATAGGGGTTGTATGGAGGGTTGTACAGGGGTTTTTAAGGGTAGGGGACCACCAGTGCATTGGAAAAGGAGAAATACCCACACATATATGCATGGGTATTACCCAATTTACCGCGCATGATGTGAGGTTGTGCTTGACACATTCGCACATGTGGGTGTGAGGGTTGGGAAGACAGGCGTGCATGAGATGCACACCCATTTGATTGATAGTTGCACACTCATGTGCGATTGTTTATCAGAAAGTTGTGCATTAGTGCGTAGTTATGCAAAGAAAAAGTGCACACATGTGCACACCTTCTTGGGTGAAAGCTGCGCACTGTGGGAAAAGCTAAGGGTTTGTGATTTTTTCCATTTTTATGTTTTTTGAAGGATGATGAGGCTCATCAAATGTTTATGTGTGGATACAGGTGATTACCAGAGTATACAACACCATGTCGGTCCATTGGAGAGAGTGTGAATGGTACCGGTTACGGTAGGTGTTTAGAGCACAATCGAGCGTGCAGAGACACTTGGCAGCCTATGGGTTGCTCAAGTTATTCAAATGCCCCCTGATACGATCGCAAGAGTTCCTGTTGTAGTATTTGATCAGGATGTGGAGCATTGATCTGCAGTGCTTTATTTTTACAGGGGAGAAACTGACATTCTGGGCCATAGAGGATGTGTATTTCCTGATGGGGCTCCAATTCCATGGGATGGCCCTTCCTATTGAGCCTCATCTGCCCAAGGATGATCGGGTGGAGACCCTAACAGTTTTCCATTGTACTGGGACGAACCCTATGTCAGTTTTGGTCATCTGCATCAAGGCCATTGATGACCTCCTTACTGAGTGTGTGGCAGAAATGGTGGTGAGAATCTACGGATCCTTGGCTACTTAGTAGATCATTGGTGGTCAGGTGAGGGTTGTGGAGAAGGTCCTGGATGGGAACCTGTTTGTTCTTTTTGGTGGCCTAGTTTTTAGAGAGGGTTCCTCTGTTGCACCCGAGGATATTGCTAGAGCCCACTGGGTGACGAGAGCCGTGACTGATGCGGTGGGCCCAAGTTTTGGCCTGACATGGAGGTGAGGAGGGTGGCCATTATTTCACGACCATGGTGGCTCAAGTGTGGTGCCATATGACAGAGGTTATTTTGAGGTATCCATACGCGGGTATGGACTACCACCATGATCCATATATGATGCTCCCTCCTAGGGAGGACTGGGACTAGCAAGGTATTTGTTTGTGTTATTGTTTTATGATTTTGATAGATAGAATTGATAATATATGTATATGGATGTTGACACTATATTTGGTGTTGTTTTTCATATGTGGGATCCCAAGGGAGAGAGGTTGATGTTGTTGGGGAGCCGGCTCGTCGGGGGCCAGCTCAACCGGTGCTTGCAGAGCCAGGGGTTGGACAGAGGCGACGACGAGATGATGTTGGTGTTGGACCAACGAGAGAGTCACAAGCAGATGTCGGGGTGATGTTGGAGGACCTGCACAAATGTTTCGAGCATGTTCTATAGGGTGTGCATGAGGGCATGTGGGCCCAAATCCAGGATGAGGAGGTCCTGGAGCAGTGTGTGAGAGTACCAGTAGAGTGGTGAAATTTGATCCGTCGAGCAACAGTGGTGGGGGTAGCGATGAATGGTGACTACCTCCTGGACCTGGAGGGCCCCCAGCTGGTGGGGAACCTCCAACTAATAGAGGACCTGGGGGGGAGCTTTGGGGGCACCTTGAGTGTCGAGTTTTGTATGTACGAGCTTGGGAGCCCGTTTTTGTATAGGGTACTTGATACCCATTTTTGTACTCATAGGGGTGGGGGGATTCATGGGCCTACAGGCGATTGTGCATGTGTATTTTTTGTAAACATTGATGACCTTCATGATATATATATATATATATACTTTTTGATCATGCGTGTCGCTATGCCTTGTGTTTTTATGTATGATGTATTTTCTATGGGTTGTGACAAATGTATGATGCTATGTATAAAATGTTGTTTAATGTGATAAATGCCAATCTAATACTAGTTTATCCATGTGATCTACTACTTCATTAAGTTGTCTTGGAATATGTGTAAATGTGATGGAATCAAATTTGCGAGATAGGAGTCTAACTTGCAGGTTTTTGCGAAAGAGGCAAGGATCGTGAACATGATATACATTGTTGAGTTGTAGGACGAAAAGCTAGGAATCTAATAAAATGTTAAGGTGACAAATGTGGCGGAGACTGGCCTCGACGAGGATACCAATGAAAAATTCGTATTCATCTTGTTTGTTGGTGGTCGAGCCCAAACATATTCCACCGCAGTGGAGCAGGACATGTGAGGGAGTATAGAGGGCCCAAGTGGTTGAAGCGAGATTCTGGGTCCAATGGATGGAACTGTCAGCATAACCAATGTGGTAGGCTGATGGATGATGCATATGTCAATAACGTGGATGCTAGATAAGACATGAGGAGTGGTGGTGATAAATAAGACTAAAATCTCTACAAATTTTTACACAGAGAAACCTAAGGTAGGGGGGATATGCTTAGGTGTAAAACTTATTTAAGTACAACCCGTTGATGGGCTCTTTGAGAGGGTAGATTTATGAAGAGGCCAAGATGTAGGCACCTTCAGTGAGGCAATGTTGGATGATGAAGGGTCCATGCCATAATGACTCAAATTTCCCATGGCCGAGAGTATTGTGGGTGATATCGTAGGCTAACACGAGATCACCTTCATTAAATGAGTGAAATTTGGCATGGTGGTCGAAGGTGGCTTTGGAACATTTTTTAGCTTCCTCATTGTGTTGTAATGAAGATTGATGATCTTCATGAAGTGAATCTAAGGTCAGTAGGAGTTGCTCCATTGGAGCAGTGTCAAGTAATAGCTCAATGGAAGTGTGTAATGTGGGGATTTCGCACTCGATAGGGAGGGTGTCTTCGATCCCATGGATGAGGTGGAACAGTGTAAAATCGGTGGCAGTTTTGACTACCGTGAGATAAGCTCATAACGCGGAAAACAACATATGATTCCAGTTGGTCTTATGTTTGTTGACGATACATTGTAGCATGGTTTTGAGGACTTTGTTGAAAGCCTCGACCTGGCCATTAGACTGAGGGTAGTACAGGAAGGAAAAATCATGGGTGAATCCTAACTTTGAGGATATTTCCACAAATATCTCATTCTCAAAGTGTTTACCATGATTGGACACTAACTGTAGTGGGACGCCGAACCGAGTAATGACATGGTTGAAGAAGAAATGTGTTGTTGTGTCAGTGGTGTTGTTAGATGTGGGCATGGATTCAACCCACTTGGTAAAGTAATCTACTTCCATGACAATGTACTTGTGTCCATTATTGGATGGAGGATGGAAATTCATGAAGTCTATGCCCCATTTACAAAAGGGGTCGATGGTGATGACTGGGTGTAGAAGAGTTGATGCAGCTCGTGCTTTTTTTGCATAAAGATGGCATTTTTCGCATCTCTTGACAGCATGGATGCATTTATTAAACAAAGTGAGCCAGAAGTACCCTTGATTTTCTAAGCAGTGGACATACCCGAGAGGTGACCACCGCAAGCGTCATTGTGGAAATCGTTCAATACTTTGTTAGCTTTGTCGATGGTAAGACATCGGCGAAGAATGGTGTCGACCCCACATCGATAGAGAACGTATCTAATGAGGAGGTATCGAGGGGCCTGATGGTGAATGTGTCGACGATCATCTCGAGAGAGATGAGACCCAAAATTATGTGTGTGAAGGTAGATGAGGAGGTCGTCGTACCAGGGGTCATCGGAGGGGGTGAAGAAGAGGTGTTCATCGAAAAAATCCTCATTAATGGGGGAAGCTTTAGTGTCTGAGGGAAAAGCTATAATGAGTTCAGCTAGGACTAGATATTTCTTGCTTTTGGGAGTAGAGAAATCTAGATCGTATTCCTGGAGGATAAATATCCATAGGGAAAATTTTCCATTAATATGCCTTCGACTAAGCAAGTACTGCATGGGGTTGGAATCTGCTATGACTTTGGTAGTTCGAAGCAGGATATAATGTCGTAGTTTTTGGACTGGGAGGAAAACTGCTAATGCCAATTTCTCATCATGATTATACTTGAAGGGTGGCCCTGAAATGTTTTTACTAATATAGTAAATGACATATTCACTCCCATCATCCCCTAATTGGACGAGGATTCCTGCAACTGAGACATTAGAGGCTGATAAGTAGAGAATGTAATCGCGATCATAGTCTAGAGGACTAATCAAAGGGGCATTGGATAGGGAATATTTTAAATAATCAAAGGTTGTTTGAGCATGGTCATCCCATCGAAATGGAATATCATGATGCAGTAAGCGGAGAAAACCATGTGCAGGAGTGGCATAGTCTGGGACAAAGTGACGTAAAAAGTTGTCTTTGATTTGTAGGCTTTGCAGTTGGCATAAATTCCTTGGTGGTGGAATTTATGTGATAGCTTGGAACTTGAGGGGATCCATAGTGATGTTGTGTTGGGAGACAATGAACCCAAGGAGGCACCCGATAGTGATGAAAAATACACACTTGAGGGGTTTCAAGCGGATATTGAACTGATGACATTGTTGGAAAACGATGTGTAAGTCGTCTAGATGTTGGGTTCGCTTTTTGGACCGAGAAGTGAGGTCACCAAAATAAGAAAGGATGATGCGAGCATGATCATGAAAAACGATGGCCCATTGAAACATAGCACCAATGTTTTTGAGTCTAAAAGGCATGACGTGATAAGAAAAGGTACCCCAAGGGGTAGTAAAATTGGTTTTATACTGATTTTTTGGATGGAATTGGATTTGATTGTAGCCAGAGAACCCATCCATAAAGGACAGTGACTCGTGGCCGGCACAATCATCGATGATTTGGTCGATGAAAGGGGTTGAAAATTTGTCTTTGGGACAAGCATGGTTGAGATCACAAAAGTCTATGCAGATGTGAATAGTGCCTTATTTTTTGTTAATGGGGATGGGGTTGGAGACCAATGAAGTGTACGCAATGGGGTAAATGAACTCGACAACGCATAACTTGTCAACTTTGGCTTTGATAGCTCAAATTTGGATGCGTGAAGGGGGCATTTCTTTTGATGAACAGGGGCGACATCTGGCCAAGTGTCGATTCGATGTTCGACTATAGAAGGATCGAGGTCGGGCATCTCCATATATGACCAGGAAAAAATATTCCAGTGTTCCTGAAAGAGAAATTTGTAAGCGATGAGTTCTTCAAGGGAGCATGTGGCGCCAATGGTGATTTGTTCTTTGATTCTTGGTTTAATGGAAATGTCAATTTTGACAGCGGGGGAGATGTTGGCCATGTTTCCTTCTTCAAAATCATCTGGGGTAGGGATAGGGTTGTTGAACCAATCTATATGCCATGACGGAATAAAATCCTTGGTTTCAATTGCACACAAGGAGGCTTGGATAGGGGGAGGAAAGGCCTCCTGTGAAAGAAAAAGTGCTCAATGATGGAGTTCATTCCACGGGAAATTGGGGGTAGTGAGTTCCTCCAGGATATCTTCATCGCAGTGAAACATGCAAGAATACAGGGTATCTTGGGAGGTGACAGGGGGAATTGTCAATGGGTAAGCATTATTGTCCTAAAGTGGTGAGGACGTAGACGGGATATCGTGTACAGGGTGTGAGGTACCATTGGACATAAAGTGAATGTCTCGATACTGTGGAGGGTACCTCATTCACTTGGGGACTAACGACAAAATATATCGAATATCATTAATGTGAGCCTCAATAAGGAGTGCTTGAGATGACTCTGGCTGAGATGTTTGGCATACTACAACTAATGTTTGGAAGCATTGAGGTAGAGTTGGGAAATGATGACTGTAGAGGCCATATTCTGAATAGATGGCACAAGAGAATTTGGTTTGCAACCCTTTATTGTGTGTGGTTGAGGACTCCATAGTAGCAGTGGATGTACTTGGTGGAGTGGTGAGTAATGTGGCTACTCTAGGGAGCTGGATCAGATTGTGTAACTCGGGAAGCGTAGGACATATGTTAGTGGGGTGTCCTTCTCTTTTACATAGTGCGCAAGGAGGTTGAGATCGAGGAGGAAGTAGAGTTGTGGGATCGTTCTTCTTTCATATTCCCCCAGTGGTGGGGGTGTTGCTACTAGTTGGGGTAGAGGTGGTTTGGCAAGAACCTGTACTGGGATATGCAACGGTAATCCCTATTTCTGAGGGAGAGATGACGTCGATACCATCATGGGTGGATGGAGATACCATACGGGGATGGGAAGAACCATGTTTGGAAGGGTGAGAGTAGAAGCTACCTGGAATTCTTGGAATCTAGGTGGGGGATAGAGAAAGGGAATTTGGGTAATGGCTTAGGGAACTATTTCCCAAACCGAGATTTTCCCCTATAGGGGGGGGGGAATCTGGGATAAGTGGTGCAGTGGGGTTCTCAGGGAATTTATGAGGTAATAATTCTCCAACTGGTGGAACTTCGGTGGGGAGGGGCCTCTGTGGGAGGAGTATCATCTCTGATATCGGTTCCATTAGAAGATACTCTACACACTTGTGTTGAAGGGTGTAGGAGAGGTGGTACTCCATGGTATGTCCCCATCAAGGATGGGTCCTTGAAAATTTTGGGACCCATGTCAATGACCAAAAAATAATATAAGATAGTGTGGACAAGAGGGAGAATGCTATCAATGTTGGTGGAATTATTAGGCTCATAATGTGTGAGTTGGTCAATGGCTATTATTTTCCCGTTGTAGGGGAACATCGTCATTCAGAATACAAAAGAGGAGATCTCCTTCATAGCATACATGTAGCTATGTTCGAACAAGATATTGTAATCAAGTGGGGCATCGATAACTTCAATGTTGATGAGGATGGTTTTCCCCCCAAGTTCTACAGGGACATTTTGAAAGATCCCTTCAGGTTATGATGGTCGACCGTCATAAGCTCTCAGGGTTATGGCAGATGGTACTAGCTCAGGTGAGCCAATTTTATGCTATACTACTTTGGACATGATGCATGTGGATGCACCTTCATCGATGATGCATTGATGAACTGTGATGTTATGGATCTTAACTGGCGGGGAGGTGTGGTTCTCCACTATCTATATCAAAGTTGATGAGTCTAGTATCAACTGGGTTGACTTCCCCCAAGGATGAAATCAAGTATTTTCGCGAAGTTGGACAGGTTTGGAGGACCTCCAATACAAACATGGCTACAGGAGACAGTGCTAAGTCATAAACTAGACTGTAGTTATGGGATTCCCTAGCATGAGGGTTATGTACATTCCATCATAACGACATACAGGTTATATGAGGGTTTGGTTCAGTGTTAGGGTGTGGAATCATCAATGGTTGTCCGGTTGTAGCTGGATCTGCTTCTGAGGTGGTTGGGGTAGATTATGAGGGAACACCATATTGAAAATCGTGTGTTTGCAAAAGAATCTCTTCTTCGCTAGTAAGGAGGATGTTGCGATCGGTCAAATTTCTAGGTTGATTGAGATCTAGGTTTTGATATTGCCCCATTTTGGGTGGATCAGGGTGTACTTCCTATTGGGTATTCATCACACCTTGGTGTGGAATAGGTTTTTGTAAAACATCCAGAGGTGGCGGTTGAAAATATTGTTGTGGGTCCTGTTGAGGGGCAGGTGGCGCTGGAGGACGTTGTCTGTTCATGGATTCTTTCATCAGTTTGAAGTCGACAATTTGGGGGAAGTGGTGTGTATAATGTCCATACTCACCACATAGAGAACAAGGGAAGTTCATTATGAGGTTATTGTTCTTCCCTTGTCATGGTTGATTATTATTGGTGCCCCCTTGGGGATTTTGGTTGCCCCCAGTGGGATGGTTTTGTTGGGGTTTATTTCCTCCTGGTCTTGGGTTGTTATTGTTTTGGTTTTTTCCTTTATTCTTGACATTATTCGTAGGATGGGTCATATTTTCCGTATTCAATTGTTCAAAAGTCTAAATTTGTTGAATGGGAGAGGATTGAACAAAGTTAACATCAGCATGTGGTTGTCCTGGTGGGGGAGAAACTGAATGTGGAGGGCCAAGAAATGGAAAATATGAATTGTTTTGTGGAGATGATCCATATGGCATGTAGGAAGTTGAAGCACTTCCACTACTGTTGAGGTTATATGAAGGGGTTGAAGGTTAAATTGTACTTGGTTGAGAGAATGAATGCATCATGGGTATAGGTGAGGGTCCACCCATTAGTGGAGGGGTAGCCACAGGATATGACTGTTGGTGAGTGGGAGGAGGGTAATAGGAAATCCCTCCATATGGTTGTGGATATGGATGTGCACCATAAGTGGGTGATGGGTGGCTGTAAGGGTTGATATGGGTCATAGAACCAATCAACCCATCCGCAGTGTGGGACATCTCAGGTTTGTCCAGGCCAAATGGTATAGGTCGGGGTGCGTCAGGAAATATTATGTATAAATAAATGAATTGAGAATAGATGAGGTCAAACTGTTGGGCCTTGTTGATGGCTTCCTCTTTTAACTGAGTAAAAGTGGATGCTACATCCTTGGAAATGACAAAGACGAGGGATTTAAGAAACCAATCAAGACGTTGTTCTTTGGTGGTTTCTGTTTTACAGAAACTACGTCACCGACACCATTCATGGATGTGGTTGGATATATGGATAGAAGTGGTTTGTTTTAACTCAAATATAAGTTATAAGACAATATCATGATGAACTGTTAGTTTTAAAAAGGACAAAAAGGCCTTGGCCAATGATTCAAAGGTCACATGGGACCTTGATTTTTTGTCCACATACCATTTGGATGATGAGCCTATGAGATTTATTTGAAATAACCTCAAGCGAACAAAATCATCCATGATTTTGTTTGAAGAGAACCATAAGTGGAAGGTCATAACATGGTTGGCGATATCTTCCCCCGGTTTACCTTCAAACTTTGGAATATCTGAAGGCAATTTTGTAGGCATATTGGGCCAACTGGGGTCATGTAAAATGGGATCATTTATGAGTTTGGTCAAATTAGGAATGTTGAGGGATGCCAAGTATGGCATAAGGATATTGGGTGGGGAATTATTTCCATCCATTGTGTGAGTAGGTAGTGGACATGTCCCTTGAGCAGGATTTGCTGGGTTTATACTTCCCCCTTGGATAGAAGTTTGACTACTACCTCCTCGTGAAGGAGAACCAATAGATGGGTGACCTTGGGTATTGTACCCAAGCAAAGTGGAGCCAAGTAAATATGATCCAAAAATATTAGCACTCATGGGGGTGTGAGATGGTTGAGTCGGTGAGTTGGAAATACTAGGGACTCCTCCTAGAATAGGAGGGAGATTCTGCAAGTGTCTGGAACCACAGAGATTATGGGGTTCCCCTATGGTTTTTTACTAGCAAAGTGAATGTGTGAAAATGGTGACAAGAGATAAATAAATGAACAAGAGCTTTGTATCTTTTTGACCTTCACAAGATAGTATAACTCACAATTGCATGTAATCAAATGAACATCATATATAAATCAACTGTAAATAAACAAGCATATGGATAGGTGGATTTTTTCCGCATGGGGGAAAATATAAAAACCAATTCTCGTGTCCTAGAAGACGTATCATCCTTCCTCTTAAATAGAACTGGGTCTTCCAATAACACTCAATAGTGGCGTCTAAAGCCACTAAAAGAGGAACTAGTGAAGGTTGAAGTAATCAGTTATAATGAGGGGTAGAGGGTGCAAATCCCGAAAGAGCTGGCGATATTTCCCAATAGCCACACAAAATCTGATCAAGGTGTGATTGCAACCCACAATCGCCACCTGGGTGGATATCCTAAGTTTGGCCATTAAGTACCTCATCAAATTGCGACATTTAGATTTTTGGCCTCAGAAATGGGTCACAGGTTGGATGCCCTCACAAGAGTTGGGTGACTTAAGGAGGGATGCGTAGAACAACCAGACCTTGGCCTTTGACCCTTCACATGTATCTCCCTACCTTATGGTGTAGTAACACTTGACTTGAAGGATTTGAAATTTCCCTATTTCTCAACTTCTATTGTTGGAAAATGTGAGAACCTGATACTGGGGGGTTATTTGGATGCCTACCCCCGAGATCCTACCTAGACTAAAAGATTTATTTTGGCACCTCTTGTGGAGGAAAATTTAGTGCATTATTACAAAAAATTTAGATGTGGTGGGTTGAGAGATTGGGGTCATGGACCAACCTCGTTTGAATTAATTGGGAGTGGATAATTTCCAAAGAAGTAGTCAGATCTTTCAGAATTCCTTTGGAGAAATCCTACTTCGACCTCCACTATTCAAATAGAAAGTATGTGTGTGAGGAGTGGCTTTGTGTGTAAGAAAGTGACAAGTGTGCAAAGATTTTAATAAGTTAAGTGTGAGATTGCAATATGCAGACTTCCTGTGGTACTTACAAATCTTCTTACCTAGATTACTATGTTTCTTTACTACAACCTTGTGGAATATTTAAATCCCTAAACAATTAGGAATTTGGACATATGGGTCCTTACAAATCCTTTAAACTCCCTAAAATGTTGTCTATACTAATAAATCTTTGAAACAATCCTAAAATTGTAGACATGTAGGCATGTATGGGCCCGTTACTTTGATCTTTAAACTTCCCTAGATTGTGATGTAAACTAAGAAAGAATTTAGAAACTATCCTAAGTTTGAAAACATGTGGGAATGTATGGGCCCTTACAAAGCTTTAAGATGATTTCAACAACTAAGAGGAACCCTAGGGGGGCTTTGTCCTCTCCTAAATATTTTTTAAGGGAGATGAAATGTCATTTTAACCACCTTTCTGATTCCCAAGATCACACTAGGGTGTGGGGGAAGAGCATACCTAAGGGTCAAAATTAACTTATGGTCCCAATTTAAGTGATTGTGTATGAAAACAATAACTTCAACTTAAAATTTTATGATCCAAATGAGCCATCCATGTGGAAACAAAGAAAAAGAGGAAAATAGTGATTCTTTTTACCCCCAAAGTGTCTATGTTAGCTAACCTTTATTATGATAAAGGACTCTAAGTGGAGTGTAGTTTCCTTACAAACTGCATGAAAATAAAATCTGAAGGCTAGGGCCCCTCAAACCATTCATAAAAACCCTTACAATTTTGAAAAACTGGACTTATGTGCGGGTTACAGTTTTGACAGGCATGCAGAGGGCACACAATGTGTAGAATGCATAGATTAATGAATCTTGTTTCATGCATAGTGCACGTCTGTGGGCCCGAAAATCTACGCACTTCTTGTCACGCATTGGGGGAGAAATTTCCAAGTGAAATACTCCTTCCTCAGCTCTGAATTTTGACTTTGGAAGGTTGGGATGAACCGGTTTTGGTACCTGCAAGGAAAAAAATCAAAATGAAGTTCTCTCAAGGCTCAAATAGGGAGGAATTTGATACCGATCCCTAGTATGGTCGCCAATTTGTTGTGTTGGTTTTGTCATTTGAGTGAGCAAAACAATAATACTTTCATGTTTAGATAAGCCTGCTAAACAAGCCATAAGTTTAAGAGTGGGCTAGAAAAACCAAACACACACGAAAACAAATAAATACAACTAAAAACAACTAAGAAATAAATGTTAGAAATCTTGAGAAACTTAGAACCATGAAAATCAAACACTGACCAACATATTTCTACTAATGGATCAATAGATTAGTAGGAAAAACATTGTAGAGAAAGGCATGGACTTATGAGTCCACTCTTCCTCCTTGGGAGGGCTCTTGAGTTCCCTAATTGAGATATCTTCTCTCCATACAATGGAATAAATGACAAATGGTGAAGAAAAACAATGCTTATTCCCTCAATAGGTGAGTGGAATGGCCTATTGCAATGGTGCTGGAAGGATTCAAAGAGAAAAGAGGATTCTCAAGGAAGAATTCTTGAAGCATAACAATACCTTAAAGATCTTGGTTTCTTAGCACACCCATGGCTCTTATTTATAACATCTATTCATGGAAAAATGTAATTGGTTCACAGTGTGAAAAAGGGGCCTTTTAGGGCACCCTTTAGACCTTGACCAACCCCCATGCTAGATTTCTCTCAGATATGAGTGTAAAATCGTGTTGGGGTCGGATTAGAAGTGGTTGAGGGGCCGACAGGATCCATAAATGCATTTTTCATAGAAGTGCGTGACTTTTCTCGTAGATAGTCAAGCATTTTGTGCATAGTGTGCACTGAGGGTTGTGTTGGCATGTGCATGTTGTGCATTGTGCACGTGCTTCCTTTGGTGAACTTGTGCACTTTGATTTTTGACCCAATTGTATAGTTTTTTTTTCCTTTTGATGGACTTTTAATGCTATGGGTGGACTAATTGCTGCTGGCATTGACATTTTTCTTCAACCATTGTGTGCAATTTTGCGGGCAATTTTTCAGTGATAACGCTTATGGTTGCATCTTACTTTTGCTACAGAAACAATATTTAACCAATGAAATCAACAAGTAAATGGCTCAAAATTAAGCCTAAGACAAACACTTTCAATTCCAATGATCAAACAATGATTTCTTTGATTAAATTGCAAGTAAAATGAAAGATAGAAACAATTATATCAAACCTAATGGTTATAGAAATTATTTTATAATAGTAGCTCAATCACTTGGATAAATATGACGGCCCTTAACATAGAATAAAGACAATAACATGTATAATAAAACTCTATTGTTAGAATTTTCAAACCACAAAATTTCACATTTATCAATGTAATATTTTACAATCTCCAATGTAACTAGTTTCTTGTCTATTGGGTTATGGAGTCTCTTGCTTGGTCACAACCAATTTAAACTAGAGTTTTATGATATTCTAGGGGTGTAAACCCTCTTAATCCCTAAATAAGATAAACCCTAGCAAGGTTTTGCTACAAGGGTGTAAACCCTTTTACTGCTTGTAGAAATCCTTAAGCCCTTTCAATGACAGTAGCAAAAAATTCCTTGATGGAGGGTCTATGCCCTTATACTCCTCCTAGGGTTTAACAAAATAACCTTGAATTCAAGAATAAACATGCAAAATTTCAGAAATTCTTTACCTAATCTAAGAATTAGCAAGCACAACCCTTATCAAAGAAAATCTAATGATTTTCAAAGAAGAAGCATCCAAGAGAAGTCGCTAGACTTTATTGCACCATTAGAAAATTATTGCATCCATTTTCCACAAGAAAAGAAGAGGTAAAAAATTTAGTCTAAGAGAGATATCTCTCAAGTGATGAATTATTATTTGTGAAAAAAGACTTGCCTCATATTTATATGAGGAAAACCAATCCCTAGTTTTTCCATTTTACAATTAAATCTATAATTTTAGGCTAAAGCATAAGTTAAAAAGATAAATTATCAAATTGTTTTGCCTTTTTTCCCACATAGGCTACAAAAAGACCAAAAATAATCAAATGATGGGACTTTATCCCATAAAAGTATTCTCCAAGATGGAACGTGCGATGGAAAGCCTACAAAGACTAGGACATCAAGCTAGAGGAGGGTCATGTCATCCCCAAATCAAGTAATAGAGTGGGGCTTCAAGCCCACAACATCACCAAATGTGTCAAACATGTCAAACATTCCATAAACAATGTGATGGCATGCCTCCCAAGATGGACGTTTGGGCATAGAAGGGTGACATCATCCTTCCTTCATGGTTCCAAGCATCATTCAATTACTAAAGTCACCTTCCCAACTGCAACATTCATCTTCCAAGGCCACCAATGAGTGGGGAGATACATCCAACCAATGGGATTTCAATCCCCTATGGAGGTATAGGTGGCTTAGTTCCTCCATGAATAGATTTAACCGAGAAAGGTCCTGTAAAGAAAAATGATTACTCCCTCCAATGGCCCAAAAGTCACATTTATCATGCCAAGCAAGCCACATTTAATAAAAGAACCATCCAAACATGTGCATTAAATCCCTCCTTTTCAAAATAAAAAAATGCTCAAAGACCTTATAATTTTTTCCAAATTTAAGTATGTGAGGGTTTTCATGGTGCCCTATTGGGTAGGTCATTCCCCAAGTGAAGGAGGGTTTCCCAAGAAGATCCTCTCTAAGTCATGCAGTGGGTGTGAGGTGGATTAGGGTAGTACTTTTTGGAATGGGGTTCTTCACATATTGTTGTGAGAAATATTACCATGTGGATAGGCTAAGCTATCCTTTGGACCAAGACCACTATATTTGGTCCAAAGGAAAAAGTAAACAAATGGTTGTTAACACCCCTATAGATATAACTCACTCAATCATGCAAGAGGGAAGAAGAATGTGGTGTACCTTGTTGTGATGTTCATCCTCACTGCTCCAATCCTTAGGCTTGATATACAAGCTCCTCAACACAACTGAAGTCCTGCAAAGACTAAAAAAGGAACTCTTCCTTGTACTGTATATGATTAAACAAACTAGATCTATCTATGAAGACTTAAACGACAATAGACAAGAAAATGCAGAACACATGAAATTGAAGGGAATAGGACAATTTCATATTAATTGGAAAGCCAAATAAGGAACTTACAAAGCATGATTGACGATGCAGTCACTTCTCCAATCTCTCCTCATCCAACCCTTGCATGAATCTTGAAATCAAAACGTTGATGCTTCCTACAGAATCAAAGGTTTGGTATTTTAATTCTTCCTCCTTTCACCTTGGAAATACCTTCAATATATAGGATTGAAAGGCACAACCACCATGAGAAAATGAAGGATATGGTTGAGGATATGGCTCCTTAAGGTTGGGATATAATCCTAATATGAATCCATAACATATGGGTCGAATACAACAAATCTCATCCCAAGAGATCTGGCCCTTAGGAAAAGTTCGGAGATCACTTGATTTCTTCTAACTTGACTAGTGCTCCCCTAGAGTTGAACACAAAGAGACACCCTATAAAGTAGTTCTCTCCTAACATGGAAAGGGGAGCATCGGTGCTCCCTATACATGGGTAGGGGATTCCCACCCTTCATAAAATGCACAAAAATGATCGATTATTCCAAGAAATAAGCGTGTTTTGACTGTCAAATGATGGGGCTTCTTCTTCCAACATGACTTAGGGGTTGTGAAAAATGTTTTCATGGTTTCAATGGTTTGTGGCACTTATAAAATTGAATCCAACACTAGGTAAGGTGCATACGACACTTGTGATAGTGCATGCAACACTTAACAATGTGCATACGTCACTTTGTGACACTTAGGGTGTGAAACTCAAGTGTGACATTTTGGTGTGTAACAAATTCCCTCTAAAGTGTGAGGTCAGAAGAGAAACTGATGGCTGAAACACTTTACAAATTCTTCAATGCAAGGGTGTTGGAGTAGGATAACCTAGAAAAAGATGCAAACAATCATCAATTAGTATACAAATATGTTTCATTTCTTAGGCAAGAATACCTATGTTCGGAATACGAGATGACTCAAAGCATGGCCGCCGACCAATACACTACGGATCCATGGGAAGAATGACTAAGGATATGGCCACTAGAGATACAATGTGGATCCATAGCTCCATGACATGAATTGATTGTAGTCACAAAAAAATACACAGTGGAGCTATGAGATGAAAAAACATAACCATGGATCAATACAATGTCTATCTATGTGACAATATATATATTAGTAATATTGTTAGCACGATGATTGTACTGAAATATTTAACATGCTCAAATGATCTCCATCGCATCCCGGGAAAATCACATAACAAAGTGAGCATTGACCCAGGGTATTTGTCCTGATCCTGATGCGGTACAAATATAGCCATGCAGATATAGGACTTGATGTTGAACATGGTAGAAACCACTTGATTACTGTTCATTGATGTATATTTTTAACAAGAGCAAGGGAAATCACCAATGATGAAAATTACTCCCAAGGTACCCTAGTACATTCCCGTGAATGTGAATAAATGAGCTGAGGTCGAACATCCATGGAATCAATCGATCATGGTTCATTGATTTAAACCCACTGTCGAAAGTGAGGAGGCCTTCCATTGAGGCATGCAGGTCCCAAGGTAATAATTGGTTTCTAAGTCTAATTCCCGGATAATGTGTTGAAGTGGACAAGAATAGACTCAATGAAGGAGGGCCTTGATGTATCCCCCATCATCGACACAAAACTAACATAGGAAAGTGATGTGAGATGGTGAATCAAATTAGTATGGATTAACATAGGAAATGGAAACTGGTAATATTGGATATGGATGGTTTGAAGTGAAACTTACCTTGAACATTATGAGGCAAGACAAGTTACTTGGAAGCATTGACTTGACGAGTACCAAGAATATAATGTGATGCATAATAAGATCACTTTTCGACTGGAAAAAAAAAGTATAGCGAAACATGGAATCGATATGACTCGGAGACAAGAAGATTACCCAATTATAAGATGAGACACCAACAGGTGCCATGCTCAAGGGAGACAATAGTTTTCATAGCGGATTCCAAAAAACTTGACCCACTTCCTTCAATTTTTCCCCATCTAGATAGATGAGTACCTCTTTCTTTTTTAGCAAGATTAAGGAGGATAATAGATGCTCGATATAGATCATCCTTTAGATGAGTCCCTCGTCATATGTTTAATGGACCTGAAGAAGGAGCGGTTCGGTCCTGTATGGGTCCTAGATATTGGACTCACATAGGTCCTTCAATGCATAATTTTACGAGCCCAAAGAAGGTAAAATCAATGGTTTTTCAGGTTTAGAGAGTCTGAAAAGAACTTAAAGACGACTCTATGGATGAATTTTTCATAAATTTAGTCTCCCAAGCCCAAAAAAAGTGTAAACAAATACAGGGGGGGACTCTTCTAATCTTTCTTGACTAGAGTATTAATTTTTCGCAATTAGTCTGGCGAGGTCGAAAAAGAGATAAACTACCACTCAAAATATGCCCTTTCAAACCTTTTAATGAGTGTGAAAAGAAACAATCTCACTCGACAATATTTTCATGTTTAGAGAGTCTGAAAAGAGCTTAAAGGAGACTCCAAAGAGTTCCTTTTTCGAATAGATTTTATGAGTCCAAAAAAAAAAGATAAAATTATACTCGGTAACCTATGCTCATGTATTAAAAAGAACGAGAAAGAACAAAGACTAAGCTCATTCTAGAAAATACTACTACGTTACGATGGGAATGACCCCCAATCGAGGATCACTCCTAGTAGTATGTCTCTCTAGAGTTGTTTTTCCCCCAGTTTCTTTGGTAGAAGCTAGTGGCTTCACTCCAGCATGATGTCCAGAGGCTAGATACCTTCCTTCCAAGCATCGTTTCCTCCAATGACTCTTCTTCTTTCCTTGTTTATGTGTCTAGTTACTAATAGGAACATTTTCACAAGGAATAGGAAAAGAAGGTTCAAGTATTCAATCTAGAGTGAGACTTGATTCAAATGGAGGGGGTCCTGTTTCATTTTTTAATAGGATTGATAGAGACGATGAACTATGATCATAAGAATATGTTTCATTTTTTAATGAGCTTGGCATAGGAAAAGAACTATGCTCATCAAGACCAGGTACTACCAAAGGATCAAATAATTCTAGGGATTGTCGCACCTGAGTTGAAATCATATTTAATGTGGAAACCTGCGGGGTGGGATGAGAAGGAAAAGGAAAAAACCCCATGAGTGAGGAATCCTTAAGGAGACCTATTCCTACACTCTCAAAACTAGTATGTCCTAGAAAAGGGACATTATTCATTGCATCATTGTGGAGATCTGGAGTTGTATAGTCAAATTTGTCGACAATGATAAATTTTCCTTGATGGGGAAATCGTAAGATATGAAACACTGAAAATGTGACGACAGTCATCACATAGAACCAACTACGACCAAGTAAAAAATTATAATCTAGCGGCATGTCAACCACTTCGATATCGACCGAAAAAGTCTTACCCTTCAATGTCACAACAAAATATTGCAAGATCCTGTGACATTTGAAACCACGTCGATCAAACACTTTGAGGGTGGTAGGAGACTAGCTAAGTTTAGGAGAACCAAGGGCTATCCAACAAGACAAAGACATGACACAAGTGGAGGATCCCTCATCCAAAATAGTGCGATGGATGTTCTTTCCACCAACCAAAATTTAAATTTTGAATGCTAGGTGGTGCGAGAGCCTCTCCTTAAAATAATCCAGATAAAATGTAATCAAATTTGATTCCTCTGGATCCATATCTCCAATGGTTGACAACAAGGTTCTACGTTGACTTGGATAGTGTTGTATAACTTTGAGGGTTGACATAACACAAGGAGCTTGCAACAAATCTTCAATGATGTTGTATTTTTTAGCAATGTGGTAATTTGGATTAAAAGTCACTTTTCGAATTGTGTTTTTGGGCGGGCGCAACACTGCGTCAGAAATTGACTTATCAATCTGAAGAGGAGTGGAAGATGAAGGAGGAGTGGATGTGGAGGGCTGATCAAAAACCTTTACTTTAGTCTGATCACTTGGAGGAGTGTCATAAGTATTTTATCATGTCGTTACATTAACCATATTAAACATGTACACCTAAGAGGCGCTCGAGGAAGCATCCCCATGATGGGAATGACCTATGTTGCCCCCTTGTGAAGGGGTAGTGTTTTTTGCAACCAGATGTTGTTGCTGAACCGGTTGGGAGGTACCATTCAAAAATTTAGCGACAACCTCACGATAAGGTTAGTCTTTTATGTAGTGTTCATCCTCATAGATCATGCAAAGAAACTTAGCCTTCCTAGTCAGTTGAGTATCAACAATATCTGTAGTATCCTGCTGGTTAGAATATTTCTTGGATTAATTTATTTATTTTATTCTTACCTCCTCATTGTTGAGATGAAGTGGATTGGACTGCATTCACCTCAGATATTTGAGCAGGAACGAAAGTAGTTTTGGTGTCTGAAATGGAAACTGGTTCCAGAGTAGGTCTTGTTGGATTGTTCAAAGAATGAGGAGCATGAGGGATCATATCGTAAAGTGTGTCGAACTGGGAATATACCAAGTCCAAATAATTTTCATGACTAATATATTTCTCCTCAGTAACAACATTTCCCATAGCAACATCATGGGAAATGGGAGGCAAGAGCTACCTTGTAAACCAACCCGCGAGGAGTTGGTCTCGAATTGGAGATTTAATAAAACGTCTCCACCATATTCACTAATGAATATGATCATATATGTGTGATATAGGTGGATATCAGTGGCCACACACCTTTTCCAACTGTCTCAAAACACTTTTCTGACAATTTTGGTAATTTACTATTTTTAGTAGTTTTAACTTCCGGGGCCATTTTGAGGGCCTAAATGAAGGTTTTCGAGATAGAGATTCTCAATGATATCCAAAGTAACAATTGATCCCAAAAAATGAATCTCCGCGATGATACCTTTCTAACAGGCTATCACATTCCTAAAACGGAGATCGTATGCAAAAGTTACGACCCCGGGAAGTTGATGTACTAACTTACCCAAACGGGGCCCACATGAATTTTGGCGCTTCATCTCCTAGGGTTAGGTTTTTGGATGTCTAGGGTTTTTTTAATTATTGTTTATTGTAAAAAGGACTTAAAAGACTCATTTTAATCATCTTCTTTCAAATGAGCGCAACCGTCACATCTCTTCTCAGAGATAAGCCACCACCATTCCAGCAAGCTTGTTTCCGCTGCATTTTACAGTTTTAGCTTATTTCCTTATTGAATAGAAAATCAGTTTTATTGTATCTCTGTTATTTTTTGTTAAGAACATGTTAATAATCTATATTCATTTTGTTATGCTCATAAAATATGGATTAGTGGTATCAGAGCGGTCTGCTCCTTGTCGTCTTAATGCATGTCCCCAACGAGGTCAGAGTACAAAGAATTGGGTCTCGAGCTTGTTTCTCTTGAGGACAAAAGATATCGCACACCCAAGCGACCTCTCATGGCAGGAGAAAAGAAAGATGATGGGACAAGAGATCCTTTCAAACTGTTGATTGAGTAATCCCTCACATAACAAAGGAACGAGATGATGGATAATTTCAAGCAAATCCTTCAGAAGCTACCAATAAGCGACACATCTTCTTCGAGCGGAGGCTCCACACACTTCAAGGTAAAATTAAACTTCAATATTCCTATATTTGAAGGTCATATAGACGCAGATGCTATAGACAAGTGGTTGAATCTACTAGAAGGGTATTTTTCTGTCCACAACTTTTCGAATAGAGAAAATATTACTTTTTCACTCCTCAAAGTCGTTCCCCATGTCAAAGATTGGTGGGAAACTTTCTGTGAGAAAAAGGAAGCAGAGGAACCCTTATTATTTATAGTCACAACCACATGGGATTCCTTCAGGGATGCTATTAAGGAACAATAATACCCTGTCAGAAGTTATGACGACTTGTATACCAAATGGACCACACTGCAACAAGAAAGAGACCAAGCAGTGCCAGATTTCACGAATATCTTTCATACCTTGCGCACCAAGATGGGTATCAAAGATTCAGAGAAACATATGGTGCTCAATTATCGTGACACTCTGCATAGATACATCCATACTGAAATGGAATTTTTGGACATCTCATCCTTGGGTGCGGCCTACTGATATGCCGTCAAAATCAAGCAGAAGCTCAAACAAAAGACACGACAATTTGGGCCTGGGAACCCCTCACAACAAAAGCTAGGAGAGGGCAGACCCAACCCACAGAAAAAAGGATAGATCAAATATGGACAATATTAGGACAACCAGTCCAAGATGCAAGAAAAGAAGGACACCGGAAAGACAAAGAAATATATCAGAAAGTGGTGTGAATTCCATAAGAGCCCTTGGCATAACACTGTTGATTTCCGCTCAAAGCAGTCATTGGTGGCCGAAGTGAAAGCCTCTGAATCAGATGTAGGTTCAGACTCTGAGCCAGAACTAGGAAGGGGAAGACAGATCATTGATGTGGAAACCAACGCCACCATTTCTACCACCAAGCTCCAGCCTGGTGAACCAGACGAGACAGAAGAAGGAGAATGCCTCTTCCATTCACAGATGTGGGTAAAAGGCACCCCACTGCACTTCATCATGGATAGTGGTAGCTAGAAGAACCTCATCTTAGCAGAGGTTGTCAAGTGGCTAGCCTTGCGACAACACCACACCCACAACCCTACACCATTGGATGGATCCACCAAGGAAGAGATCTTTGTGTCAGCCAACAGTGTCGATTGTCGTACGACATCAAGCCCTTCAAAGATGAGGTATTGTCTGATGTTGATGATCTCGAAGTTTGTGAAGTTCTTTTGGGCCAACCTTATTTATGGAAACGTCACGTTGTATATGAGTCTAGGCCTCGTAGTGTTATTATTACTTTGAACAGGAAATTGTACAGGATACCCGAGGCAGTCCCACTTAGTGCTATTTCCTTGATCTCTTCTAAGCAATGCAGGAAGGTCATCTCTCAGATGGGGAATTTTGTCTTCTTCGTGATTCGCTCTCAGAATAAGCGAAAGATCATAGCCACATCCAGGGTCTCTACGGTCAAACTCTCCACACAACAAAATCAAGTAGATAAGGTCGTGGAAGAATACTTAGATATCTTCTCCACACCTACCGGGGTACCTCTACATTTCCAGGTCAAGCACCCCATCGATCTGACCCCCGACGCATCGCTTCCCAATGGGCCAGTCTATCTTCGCTCTTTGTTAGAGAATTAGGATATCAAGAAACATATCCAATAAATTCTCCACAAGGGGCACATCTGTCCCAAATCATCACCTTGTGGGAGCCTAATCATGTTGGTACAGAAGAAAGATGGAACCTGGTGACTCTGCATTGATTACCAAACTATGAATAAAATCACAGTCAGAAACCGATACCTGATTCCCCGAATTGACGATCTCCTTGATCAACTCATGGGGGTCAAATACTTCAATAAGATTGATCTAAATTTTGGCTGCCACTAGGTCCCAATAGAACATATAGATGTATGGAAAACCACCTTCAAGTCAAAAGAAGGCCTTTTTGAATGGTTGGTCATGCCCTTTGGTTTGACAAATTCTCCAGCCACTTTCATGAGGATGATGGAAAATATCCTGCGACCATTCACCAATACTTTTGCAGTGGTGTATCTAGATGACATTCTCATTTACAACAAGACTTGGGCCGAACACTTGCAACATATTCAACAGGTTCTGCACACCCTATGACAACACAAGTTATATGCCAACTTCGAAAAATGCTCCTTCAGCATGGACAGGGTCCATTACCTGGGATACATAATTGATCAACATGGCATACATGTGGATCCATCCAAGATACAAGTCATCCATGAATGGCCATCCCCAACCACACTCGCTGAGCTTCGGAGCTTCTTAGGTCTTGCCAATTTCTACCGAAGGTTCGTGTTAGGATTTTGCCATATTGCATGGGCCCTTAGCCAAATAACTAGGGGTGGTGGTAAGGAAAAATTTGCATGGGGCCAGTCCCAACAACAAGCGTTCGACGATTTGAAGCAGCACTTTTTATCAACCCTAGTACTTTCACTACCAGACCTGCAATAGCCCTTTGAGCTCGAGAAAATGCTTCTGACTATGTAGTGGGCATCGTTCTCACTCTGCACGGCCACCCTGTGGCCTATCATAGTGAGACACTATCATATGATGTCTGTAAGTACCCTACTTACAACAAAGAAATGTACTCCATTGTGAAAACCTACCGCCAGTGGAGACATTACATTCTTGGGAAGGAGACAGTCATCCACACTGCTCATAAGCCACTGTAGTTCATGCATACACAAGGAAAATTGTAGAATGATCACCATCAAAATTGGTCCACATACTTACAAAAATTCCACCTCAACATCAAGTATAAAACAGGAAGCACCAATCGCGTCGTTAATTGCCTCAGCATATTGCCAGTCATGACACTCACCATGGTTATAGACTCCTACTTCCATGAGACCTCTGGATGGCCCCAACTCTATGAGACAAACCCAGACTTCACCACCACCTACCAAATGTTGGGTGCAAACGTAGTTGTCAATAATTTCCATCTTCAGGATGGGTTGTTGTGTCGCTTGGGCCATATCTATGTTCCATCAAGCGAGCGAGCGAAGCTGATCTGGGAAGCCCACTACAGTCGGGTGGCAGGACACTTCGACATCGAAAAGACAATGGCGATGCTACAAAAACATTTATACTAGCCAAAACTTCGATAGGATGTTAGCAAGTATATTAGGTCCTGCATTGCTTGCGCTATTTCCAAAATGACCACTTAGAAAAAAGGCACATACACCTCTATTCCTACTCCTGACAGGCCATGGGAATCCATCTCAATGGACTACATGTCGGGCCTCTCATCCACCAAGTGGGGAAATTACTGTGTTTTTGTGCTTGTTGATCTCTTTTCTAAGATGGCGATTCTGGTTTCCTGCAAGAAGAACATCACAACAGAGGCCACTGCCAATCTCTTCTTTGAATGAGTCTGGGTACATTTTGGAATCCCAAAAACCATTGTCTCAGATCGAGACAGTTGATTTCTCATCACATTCTGGTCGAGCCTCTGGTCACTGCTGGACACCAAGATCACCAAATCCATGGCCTTCCACCCCTAGACAGATGGCCAAACTGAGGTTGTCAATCGAATGATTGTGCATATCCTTCGCATGTATAATTCAAAGAACCCTCACACATGGGATGAGATCCTTACCTATGTCCAACATAGTTACAACCAAGCCTTGCATAGCTCAATCAGCCATAACCCCTTTCAGGTGGGTTGGGATTCCAACCATTGGGTCCCATAGATGTTGCAATTCCCCTTGTAGTCACCTCGACCGACTCATCTCCTTCTCCAACTGAAGCTGAAAAAGCCACCCAGTTCATTGAGTGGATCCAACAAATCCACCAACAGGTTCAGGATATCTTACACAAGTCCAATGGAAATTATAAGCAATGCCATGATCAACATCAGGTGCCACATAAGTTTCAGGTGGGCGACAAAGTTTGGTTGCACTTGCAGAAAGAATGCCTTACAGGACCCCATCGAAAACTTTGGCCACTCCATTGTGGGTCGTACACCATCACCAAGGCCTTGGGAGATAATTCTTTTGAGCTCAACATTCCTCCTTTCCTTGGCCTGCACCCATTTTTCAACATGGATCTCCTTCACCCTTATTTCCCACCATTATTGGACATGTCAGACGTAGAAAAGAAACTGACACCAACAGAGCTCAACCCCGACTACATACAACATGCATCCAACGATCAAATTGTGGACACACAGATCGCGGGCACTTGACAACAAAGGATCCAACTTTATCGAGTCGTCAAAGCAGGGCATCTCCTGCACCAAGGCAAGTGGCTCACCCAGGGCCAAATTCAGCAGAAATTTCCTCATCTGATGGGGGATATCAACACAATGGAGAACATTGATTCCTAAGGAGGGAGGATTTATCCAGGTGGATATCAGTGGCCACCCACCTTTTCCAACTGGATCAAAACAATTTTTTGACAATTTTGGCAATTTACTATTTTTAGCAGTTTTAACTTCCGGGGCCATTTTGAGGGCCTAAATGAAGGTTTTTCGGGATCGATATTCTCAATTATATTTGAATGCATGATTTATTCCTCAAAATGAATCTCCTCGATGATACCTTTCTAACGGGCTATCACATGCCTAAAACGGAGACTGTATGCAAAAGTTACGACCCCGGGAAGTTGATGTACTAACTTACCCTAACGGGGCCCACATGACTTTTGGCGCCTCATCTCCTAGGGTTAGGTTTTTGGATGTCTAGGGTTTTGGGCATTTTTTTATTATAGTAAAAATTCCTTCAGAGCCTCATTGTAATCATCTTCTTGTGAATGAGCACAGTCATCACATCTCTTCTCAGAGATAAGCCGCCACCATTCCAGCAAGATTGTTTCCGCTGCATTTTACAGTTTCATCTTATTTCCTTATTGAATAGAAAACCAGTTTTACTGTATCTCTATTATTTTGTGTTAATAATCTATATTCATTTCGTTCTACTCATACTAAAGTTACCTCACTCCAAATTTATGTAAAAAGTTATGTACCAGTCTCATACCATATAGGAAACTGAAAATGCATTAGGAAATCCATGGTAAGAGAATTAAAGTTGACAAAGGAGTTACAAGGCAGCTCAATATACCATTTGGTTGCGGAACCTGTAAGTGTTCTATGAAAAATCCTTAGACAAATGGAATTGTCCATCAAAGAGTTGGAAGAACACCATAAATGGAAATTCATAAAATGATTTCTAGGATCTTCCCCAGGTTTGTCGTCAAATTTTGGGATGTTGGATGGTAATTTGGCAGGGATGGCCAACCAAAATGGGTCATTCTAAATGGGATCGTTTGTCAAAAATGACATATCTAGCAGATATAATGTAGCCAATAATGGAATTTGTCGGTTAGCATGTGGATACTGGTGATAAACATATGGCATGGAAACACCAGTATGACCAAATCCAGGTTGCGGCGAGATGGAAAAACTAGATGGTCCTCCCATATATGATGGTTTCCCAAGTTGTCCACCTATGAAAGGTGGTTGTCCTAATTTTCCGCCTATATACTATTATGGAAATCCTATGTATTGATATTGACATGATGGTCCCCCCATGTATGGTGGTTGAATGGACGGTAGCATTGGAATCGTGGGGTTTACAGATTGATAAGGAAAATTTTCTTGTGGAGGAATTATTGCCAAATTAGGTTGACCCCACAAAGGGTTAGAAACTCCTAGAAATGGTTGTCTAGGATATAGGCCAGTGGTAGTAGGGATAGAATGACTTGCAAGAGTGGCTTTCCCCCAGGATTTTTGATGTTGCAACCATGTAGGTTTCCCCCCAGTGAAAAATTTCCCTGCAGCTAAAGGTTTCCCCCCAGTTGAAGGTTGGAATCCCATTGAAGATTGGCGTCCAATGTCGGGTGTACTCATTTGTGATGGTTGATATGGAGGTTGAGGAGCTTGTGTAACCATGGTTTTGTGAATGACTTGAATTCCAACCATCTGACCAATGGAATGACCAAGTAAAGCACTTGGTGTGTGTATGTGTGAAAATAGTAAAACATGAATAATACCTGATCCATGTGAGAAAGGATATGTATGCACAAGTGGTTGAGTCAGGTTTACCTGGGTCACCGATGTTTTCAGTAAATAAGAAGCACTAGAAGTATCAACTACAATATATGTGGAATAATTCCCAAGTCCTTCAAGAAAACCAAATGATGGTGGGTTCATGCCAAAATATTGTGTAGTGGTAGAACCGAGCAGTAAATAGTAAGAAGAATAAGCATAAATAAATCTCGTGGATGGTGGATTAGTGAGTGGTAGGCCGAGTGGATCAGTAAAAAGAGGATTCATGTAAGATGCAAGGCTTTTCTATGAAGGTTGTGATCGGTGCTTCAACATGTTGGCCACTTCCAGAAGCTACACTCTCGGTCTCAAAAGTTTTATCTGCGATCATTCCCTCATAAGAAACATTGGGTTGAGGTTCCTGAATGTCAGAATCAATACCTTGTATACTATAAGATATTTGATCCTAAATCCGACTACGAAAATCAAAGAAACACACTCCTAAGAAAACTAAAATAAATAAACCAAGCAATAGTAGATTCAATGATATTCTGAAGATGGGATATCAAGCTGCCAACAAAGAAATGAGAAGCAGTTACCTCAACCTCCACGTCACAGCCCCTATCGGTGCAAGAAATCCTCTCTTTTGCAGGATCACCCTCCAAGGGTACTGAGAGTGTGATACGACATCTGCCTCAAGTACCGTGGGAATACCCCGAGAGTCACCTTTGTATATACCTAGGAAAGGACACTATGGTTACTGACTCACAATCAGCCTCTGGGTAGGTATAGGTTACAGTCGAGACCGAACGTATGGGAAGGATATCAAAGTATGAAATTATTCCAAAGGACCGAGGACAAGTGGAATAGTAGACTCTAGAGGACCCTGAACGAATTCATAGTTCACGAAGTACCGAGACCAAATGAGTCAGTGACACTTGAGGAAGAACCCCCAGTATTCACTCTTTCTGCTATGATTGGTGAAGCTTTGGAGGGGTAATATCCACTACTCTTCTGCACGTGACCTCATGTTTATCCCTTATGTGAGAGGGGGTTCTAGGCTATGCTTATACGAAAGTTGGATTTGTTCATTCTTTAGTGATCTATAGTCTGTTTAGTAGTCTTGGACAATTTACTCATTTTTCCTGGTCCAAAGACCCCAATCCTTTGCTATTGTTGGTGTGCTAAAACCAAAAAATGTTCTTTTTTATTTTATTAGCGTGTGTTTGATTTTAATGGATTTTACTCATAAGGTTCACGGAGATGAAACTAATGATGTGAGAGACTCGACTCCAATAGAATGCAAAATAATGAGATGCAATTTGTTCTTTTCGATGAATTCTATGTATGGGAAGGAGAAGAGTTATATTCTTCTTAACACAAGAAAGAACTCAAAACTATGCAAATTTCAATCTCTAGGATCAAGATGATGCCAAACTACGAAGCAAATGTTTCTGAAAACTAAAATGCACATGCAAAACTATCTCTTTTTCCAAACATATACCAAAACAAATTTCCTAAAGAATGCAAAACTTTCTTCGTTTGATTATGTATGCAAGGAGATATGCAAACTTTTTCGCTTCTTAAATTTCAAATGGAATGAATAGATCTATGTTTGACACAAAGAAATACAAGGAAAAAATGGAATCAAACAAAGTGCACTAAAAGAAACCAAGTCAGAGACAACTTGTTCAATCAAGGACTCAAAGATGCAAAAGAGAAAGAAGACAAACACTCAAAAAAATACTCAAAGCATGAGCAACAAGAAACAATATTCAAGGTTGGGTTGTGGTAAACAGGAGGGTTCTAACCATCTAGAAAATCAAGATGTTTCAATAAAAAATAAAAGGGCTAAAAAAAAAATTCTTTGCAAACCCTAGTTAATTAAAACTCCTAAACAATCAAACAATCTGAAATCTTTGCAAGATGAAGATAAGAGAACTGAAAGGTAGGATGAACCAATGAATATTGTTAACCCAATGGGATCACAACTATGAGATAATTTCAAACTCAAAGAAGGAAATGAAAAATAATGATAAGTGTCAAATTCTCTATCAAACAAAGTCAGAGACATATTAGGAGACTCTAGGATAAATGCCTCTCAAAAGAAGAATGAGAAGAACATGGAAGAAACAAGAAAATCCACCTAAAATATGATACTGTCACCCTTGTAATAAAAGGAATAGATCTCCATGGCACCCTCTAGCAGGCTTAGGGGAGCTCCAATCAACTAATGGTGCCCTGGTATACACTGCATGGGAGTGTCAATTTCTGAAAAGTTCAAAAATGGCTTTTCTAGGCTCAAACTAAGAAGAGACTCAATCAATGAATCAGTAAAATCTTCAATGAGTAAGAGGGAAGGGGAAATAGATTAAAAAACAAGCATAAAACAAACAAGATATAATCACAAGCAATGATACAAGAAAAAAAAGGAAAGACTAGTCAAAGTCCTTCCCCAAAGGAGTCGCCATTTTTTTGTTGTGAGAAATATCACCCTACGGACAAGCTAAGATCCCCTTTGGACCAAGACCCCTATATTTGGTCCAAAGACATAAGTAAAAAAATGGCTACTAACGTCCCTATAGATCTAAATCACTCAATCAAGCAAGAGGTAAGAAGAATTTGGCATACTTTGTTGCAATTTCCGTCCTCGCTGCTCCAATCCTTAGGGTTGATCTCCAAGCTCCTCAGCACAACTGAAGTCCTGCAAATAATAGAAAAGGAACTCTTCCTCCTATTCTATATTATTAAACAAAGAATATCTATCTATGAAGACTGAAACTAAAATAGACAAGGAAATGTAGAACACATGAACTTGGAGGGGATAGACCAAGTTGATAATAATGGGAAATCCAAAGAAGGAACTTACAAAGCATGATTTATGATGATGTCACTTCTCCAATATATCCTCTTCCAACCCTTGCATGAATCTTGAAATCAAAACGTTGATGCTTCCTCTAGAATCAAAGGTTTTGTATCTAAATTATTCCCCCTTTCACCTTGGAAATACCTTCAATATTATATAGGCTTGAGAGGCACAAAAACCATCAACAAATGAAGTATATGGTTGAGGATATTTCTCCTTAAGGTTGGGATCTGATCCTAAGATTAAGCCATAGAATAGGGGTCAAACACAACCAATCTTATCCCAAGAGATCTGGCCCTTACGGAAAGGTGGGAGATCCCTTGATTCCCTCTAACTTGACTGATGCTCCCCCATAGTTGAACACATGGTGCCATCCTATAAATTGTCTCTCTCCTAACATGGAAAAGGGAGCACTAGTGCTCCCTATATATGTGCAGGGGGGTTCCACCCTTCATAAAATGCCCAAAAATGGTCAATTTTTTCAAGAAAAAGGTGTGTTTTGACTGTCAAATGATGGGGCTTCTTCTTCCAACATGACTTATGGATTGTGACAATTTTTTTCATGGTTTCAATGGGTTTCAACACTTAGCAAAGTGAATGTGACACTAGGTAAGGTGAATATGACACTTTCGATAGTACATGCGACACTTAACGAGGTGCATACGTCACTTTGCAGCACTTGTGATACTTAGGGTGAAAAACTCAAGTGTGACATTTTGATGTGTAACACATATCAATGGCTCATATTGTCTCATCTATGGGTTCCTTTGCGGAGGGTGTGTTTTGTCCTTCATTTGTAATGCAACATTTTTCCAATCCCTTTATTTACCTTTCATTTTTTATGGTCCAAACATTGATTGTTATGTGCAATGGAAATTAAAGAGCATCGCAATGCCACTTGAATTTAGGAACACATTGAGTTCCATATGCACTGGAAATTAAAGGACACCACAACTGCATTCCCCCATCAAGAGAGACATTTATTAATTATTTTCTTTGTTAAAAAGGTCCTTCATTTTTTATGGAGAAGAATATCATTTCTCTCGGGACATGTTATCGCACAAGTTGTAGGTTGGGAAAATCTCAACCCAAACTACAAAATGGTGACAACTAATAGAACACCTACCCATTTTCACCTTAGATAGGTATTCCCATCACTTTAGATATGAATTAATCACCTCAAGGGGTGAATCTTGGTGACCCTAGGGGAAATGAGATGGACGATGAAGAGATGATGAAGTATCCCCTTATAGGTCAATGATGGAAGGTAAAATGGGCTTGAAAAGAGTCTCATATATGGTGGAAGATGCACCACAATATAGAAGACCTGCCAAGAAGTGATTGCACCTACTTGAGACACAAGGAAAACAAAGATACAAGCCCAATAATATGTTGGAAAATCAATTTAATATTTTTGTCCTTGATTGCAACAATAAACACTGATACATATCAGCAACAAAGAGAAATAAGAGATGCAAGTAAAGTTTCTAAAAGTCTAGTTAAGGATGCAAGAGACAAGCTAGCAATGACTAGTTTAACTCAAGTATTAGTGTATGAGACTTTAGCAACAAGATAAGGCTGTCATAAACAAGTACTACAGAGATAATTATCAGCCTTATGGATGTATAAAACAAGTTGTTACATAAAATAAATTAACCACCAAAAATTTCCAACAATCCACCCAAAAAATGCGTTGAGACTAGAGAGGATAGGGGAGAACTTTTAGCAACTTCTGACAGTTGGATTGTGAGTAATTAAGATATTTGTATTAGGTTTTCTACAGCCCTAATGGTTGTATATTAAATGTTATAACAGAATCAAGAAGAACTTAGAAAAATGAGATGCACTAGTGGCTCAACCAAACAAATAGAGCATATAATTGATTCCAATTTAGACAATCTCAAAATCATGAGTTTTCACGTGAAGCAATGCAAGATTTATTTCTCCAATGCAATTATATTGGTTCATTTAGCTATTGGGTTATGGATTCAAATAAAGAGTAAGCTAGCAATTCTATCTCCTTGGGGTTGTAAACCCTTTTACTCCCCAAGGAAATCAAGGCTAACTAAAAAGTACTAGGAGGGTGTAAATCCTTTTATTTCTCCTAATGCAACAAATTATTCCAAGAAAAAAATTATGGATATGGTGGGGTTGTAAACCCTTATAATCCCCAAGAATTCTATCAAATCAAACTTGTAACCAAGCAATGAAACAACACCAAGATATAATCTTCACCTAGTCCAGGAAATGACAAGATAAACCTCCTTTTACCAAGATTAACACACCACACAAGAAAGAGAAAAGCTACAAGAGAGGTAGTTCACTACTTGGTCCACCAATAGCATAAAGAAACAATAACGAGAGCACAAGAGAGAGATATTTCCCAAAGAGGGCGCAAGTTTCAGCTAGGTGTCTATTTATACAAATCCTCTAACAAATAGTTTGTCCACCTAATTTATGGTAAAACACAAGATAAGGGGTCAAAAACCCTTATTTTCCCCTTTACAAAATAATATTATTTAATTCATACTTTTGCACATAGAAGAAACCCTAAAACATGACGTCACCCTCTTTTTGGACAAAGTTTGGAACTTTTGGTCAAATCGTTGAGTTGGATAACGGAATGTGAGGCCTCCAAAGGACAATGGTATTCAAAAAATTCCTTTCTTCCATGATCCAAGGGTTCTTTCCTCCAAAACGTGCCAAGTGTCCTCAACACCACCAAACCCTAGCCCTAATATGATGTCAAGCCATCAAAGGTGATGTTTTAGCCTCCTTAGGAAATTCATTTGGGTGGTAGGGGCTAGGTGAGATACTCCATGATTACTTACAGGCCTCCAAAGGCATGTCTTCATCATCTAGCATGTGGGCCCTTGAAATCCAACCAGTGGGCTTCAAGCCCCATGGAATCCCAAGCTAGGCTTTTTCTTCCAAATTTGTCCACCAGCTAGGTCCTACAAAGACAAATGGATATGCCCTCCAAGGATCTAAATTCAAATGCATCATGATGAGTAAATCAAATCAATAAAATAACCACCGAAGCAAGTACATCCAAACCACCTCATCAAAATAAAATAATGCTAAAAGACCCTATGCAATTTTCCAAGTTTAGGTATGGGAGGGTCGACAAAATGACCTATTGGATGAATCATACCTCAATTTTAGGGGTGTTTCCCAAGTGGGCCTCCTTCTAAGTCATGTGGATGAGGTGTCATGGATGGGGGGAACACTTTTGGGAATGGTTTTCATGACATACAAGGGGTTGTACTGTATCATTTATTGGTGTCTTTGTAGAGGGTGTGATGCACCTTCGTTTTCAATGCAACCTTTTTCCAAGCCCATTTATTGTCTTTTATTATTTTAGGATGTTTATAGGTTGAAGAAAAGGTGGGGATTCTACCTAAGCATGAAAAAATGTTCCCACCTTGACTCTAACATGGTCACATCATGCTTCCCCAAGTAGGAAACATGCGTGGGGCTTCTACCTAAGAAATAAAAACAGTGCCCACACATGCTCCACCCTGGTTGGAATTTGTTATTAGTCATTATTTTACAAGTCCCATCAATTTATTATGGGAGATGTTTCATTGTAATCGAGATCCCTGGGTGAGCATCTATAAGTTTAATGATTGTATTTTATCTTTTTCCATCTACAAGCCTCTTGGATTTCAGCCCCTTCTTCCCATGAAATGAGGGACAACCCCTTCTTGGGTCAGTACACCCAAAAATCCCAAAAGGTGAGAAAATGATGGGATGAAGTGTGGAAAGTGACAAGTATGTTCAGGAGTGGAATGATGACTCATCAAAAGGACCTCACAATAATAAACTTATCCCTAAGGTTTACCCACTTACTAGGGCGCAATGTCAGCCACCAAAGTGAAACATGGAAAAGAGAATAATGTCCAAGCAAACATTACATAATCAAAAGAAGTAATAAATGAAATAAACTCAAATGCCTCAAATATTGAAATGATACTCACCATAATACCTAACTTGTACCTCATGGAGAAATACTCAATGTCTTTTGGAGGCCAGCTGATGTGGTGGATACCGTCGTGATGAACCTGGAGCATGTAGTGGTGAGGTGGGTATTTTTATGTGCAAGTGGACACTGCTGATAAAGTTGTCTCTTGGTACTCCATGTTTGCAACCTGATGGCATAGAGACATAATCTCCTTAGTTATCCCTAGAATTTTGGGACAACGTAACCTTAGGGTGAGCATTTGGAAGGATTAGTTATGGATTTTGACTCTTACCAGGTACAACACCTATGGGCCTTTAGCCCCTTCTTCCCATGAAATAAGGTACAAGCCCTTCTTGGGTTCAATGAACCCAAAATCCAAAAATATGAGGAAAATGAGGGGAATAAGTGTAGAAAGTTGCAAGTATGAGTGGGAATGATACGATGGACCTTCAAGGAGACCCCCTAGTAGCAAACATTTTCCTGAGGGTGGCCCACTTACTAGGAAATCATGTCAACCACCAAAGTGAAATAAGGAAAAAGGTATAATTTCCAAGCAAATGTTATATAATCAAGAAAGGACCCTTTTCAACATGCTCAAATTCTTCAATTATTAAATTTACACTTACCACGAGACCAGACTTGTTACCTCCTGAAGAAATACCTTTTGTCCTTTCAGATCCATGTTGATGTGGCAGGCGCTGCTATGTTGTTGATGATGAATGGTGATGTGTGGTGAAGAGGAGGGGCTATGTCTACTCAATGTAGGCCCAGATGGTCATCTGGCTCTGGACACTCCATGTCTTCTACCTGGGCCTCGAGACATCATCTCCTTAGTTACCCCTAGGCTGAGGGGTAACAATATTCTCTGTCACCAAGTCTCCATATTTCATCCTCAAGTTGTACAACTTATTATGCTTGAACAATTTTTTTACTAGGGACTTAGACTGATACAAAGAACCTAACTTATCCCATAATATCTTGCTTGTAGCTTCCCATGACACATTCAATAATATTGAATCTCATAGACAACCGAATTTTTCTCGTTTCCTTCTAATCCAAAATTTTCCATTCTTTTGTTGACATTCTCGTAGGTGTAGTTCCTAGATACATAATGACCCATTGATATTTCTTGACCAAAATATCTTCCATCTTGAGCTTCCACAACTCAAACAATTTCCATTTGAATTTTTTGATCTCTATTTTTTAATTTATTTTCATTTATTTTCACCACAAGAATTGATTTTCATTTATTTTCACATGGGGTTGGTCATGCAAAGAATATAACACATACTTGACAAAATGAAGGGAATTTCCCAATGGATTTCATTGATATATTCATTTCACACACACACACACACAGATAATCAAACTAGAAAAAAACTTTAACCCACACTTTAGAAAATCAAATCAATTAAATATGTAACTATTACCCCAACCCACTCAGGATTTTCATCAAATCTAGAGAAAACAAAAACAAATTTTGATGAAACAACAATTGAACTTGACTAATTTCCATGCTATGGATGCAATGGCAATTCCAGATCTAGTAAAATAGCTTAGAATTTGCATAAACCAAGAATGTAAACTAGATCTAGATTTGCAAATCTATGTAAAAACATGCTTAAAAATAAGATATAAAGAGTTAGACTAACAAATATGGATCAATAAAATAATATTTACTTGTAAATTGATGCAACAAAAACTTCAATACAAATAAGTTCATCCAAGGAGTTAGATCTAGGTAGCTCTGATACCTTGAAAGACCAAGAACATATGCATAAATATATAAACAAGATCTAACCTATTTAAACTCCTATGGAAAGCATCAAATAAAATAAAGTAGATCTAAGAAGATAAGAGAGAGGACAAAAGAATTTACAATATAGAACCCCAAGTTGGGGAAACATCCATGGAAGCAAGGCCTTCTGTTCTTCAACAAATCCTCCTAATTACGATAGCTAGAGCACACTACAATATGGAGTTCAAAAATGATCCATACAACTTTCAAACATACCTATTGAGCCTCAAAGACATCTCTTATATAGGTTTGAAAGATGGAGAATAAAACCCGTGATGAATATGGGACAAAATCACTTAAAACGTTAGTGATTTAATGAAGAATAATATGACAAATAATGTTGACGTCATCTTTAGGGTTTCTTATGTGCAATTTTTAAGTGAAATTTGAATTTAATATTGTAGAGGGGAAAAATAAAGGGAAATGCCTCCCTTATTTTGTGGTTTACCCTAACTTAAGTGGACAAATAATTTTTAGGAKTTTTGTATAAATAAGAATCATTTCACTTCATTTTACATCATAGCTCTCCCATTGTGAGAAGACTACTTGGCTGAAATTTGTTCCCTTCTTGAGGAAWTCTCTCTCTCTCTCTCTCTCTCTCTCTCTCTCTCTCTCTCTCTCTCTCTCTCTCTCTCATTATTAGTTTATCTCTTGTCTTATGGAATGAAGTGGTGCACTATCTCTTGGAGGCTCTTTCTCTTTCTTTGATGGTGAAAAATACTTGGTAATTAGGGTTTGTATTGGATTTTTTTTGGAATTTGTAAGGAAAATATGCACATTTTTAGGTTTATTTCTTACTAATTGGTTTTTATTGGCTATATCCTTGGAGGAGTATAAGTGTTTACAACCTCCACCAAGTTTTATCATTATTTCTTGTTGAAAAGTCTATTGCAAAGGTTGCTAGGAGGAGTAAAAGAGTTTACATGCTCCTAGATTTTACCTTGTTAGGATTTCTATCTCAAGGGATTAAAAGGGATTACACCCCTTCATATTTAGTAGACCTGACTTAATACAAGAAGACTCCATAACCTATTTGGAAAGGCACTAATATTTATTTGCATTGGTAAACATGATTTAGAGAGATATTGATTTTGTTCAAGTTGGAATCTTTTCTTGATGCTTTAAGATTGATAAAGCCTCTAAGGCATCTTGATTGGACTAGTATTCTTGGAGATATAACTAAATAAAATGTACAACCATTAGGGATACAACAAACTTCTCTATATTTTTTATTTTTTTTAACTTGGATTTCAACCATGGAAATTTGCTAGTGAACCATTGCTATCATTCTACTGCTAATTGGTGAACTTTTTGTTGGATTACTTGCTTATTTTCATTTTTGAAACTTTCTTCTATAGTAAATATTTTCTACAGCCACTTGGGTGTTACAAACATACTCTGGAAACTTCATACAACATCCCTCTAATACCACTAAAGTTTGTGTTGAAGTATTTGGAACTAATCTACTTGTTTTATGCTTCATTTCTCATAAAATATTTGATGCTTTGAGTGGTTATATCTACAGTAATTAGCGTTGTTCCTTGTTGGTATATACTCTTGCTTACTGCAGTATTTTGGGACAACAATCTTAATTTTATTTTCCACTTAAGCTTTAGTCTTGTATACTTGTCTTTTCTTGTGTCTTGGGAAGGTACAACAATCTTCTATAGATACACTACTTCTTGGAAACCTTCCCTCATAAAAACTACTTCATCCCAATCCTACCATCTCTTCACAACTAGAACTATAGGGGAATCACTTCCATAACCTCACTTTCCATCTCATTTCCCCATAGGGTCACCCAAGATTCCTCCCTTGCATAGGATTTCTCCTTCACTAAAGCGAGGGAAGGGTTTATCTAAGGTGAAAGTGGGTAGACTCTCCCACAGTTATCTCCATATTGTGGATTGGGTCAGGATTTTCCCAACCTACAATTTGTGCTATAACATCTTGGCATCGTTTCCGAGGAGGATTTTGAATCCCCTTTCGTTCCCTAATGACATTTTCTCAAGCTTTGATCCCAAATCCTTTTCCCATAAGCTTCCATGGTGACTCCATTTGAGGGAATTTCCATTTTCCATTTTTTATGAGATTTTCATAAAGTTCATCTGGAGACTCCATTGAGGTATTACCATAATTAATGGAACCATGGAATCACGAGACTTACCATGGGAATTCCATAGGGTGTATACTTCTATTTATGTTCAAAATATCCTTGGATATCCAAATCATTTCTCTACGGAGTGGAGGAAAAATTGATCTAAATTTGATGGTGATCCATCTCTAACAGTGATTTGATTCGGGGTGACCTTGATATCAACTTGATCTAGTTCTAGGTTCACTTAATGAAGAATCATTTATAAGATCATTTTAATTGAACTTGATTGGATTAAAGGTGAAATTGAATTTCTTATGAATACTTGAATCCAACTTCAATATAACTTGGTGAAATATGTTGTTTGTCTCATAATCCATTACCTAATACATTTAATAAAACATAATTGTGGAAATAAAGCATGCATAAGGAAACATGATATGAAATAAAAACACATAAAAATATATCACCATCATTAACGGATTTCACTAGTATGGCTACGTCTCCAGATCTGATGGAATATGAATCGCTTCATTATCCTTCCTTTGATTGGGCTGAAATCTTCTCACAAAATGGTGGAACAATTCTTCAGACACCAAAAGGACGAAATTCTCCCAAAAGGGGCTTACATAAAAACCACAAACATGAGTGTTTGTTTCTCTCCTCAAGTACATCTCCAAAAAAACCTCCAAAAGGGCCTCCAAAAATATCCCATAGCCTTCTCCCAAAAGGATTCAATTAAAGGGATTTAAACAATTTTTCCTAGCTCCATAATACAAAAAGACAAGATCCATGAATTTAGGATCTAGTACCTACTCAAGAACAAAAATGAGAAATATCCTTAACTGTTGAGTTTTCAATAATCTAGGTTAATCATGTAGTTAATTTCATTTTTTCATTTGTCTTAACCATAAAGAATAATGTTGCAGCAACCAAGATCACAAGAAGAAACACCATGCACAAGAACACAAGAAGTATCCCAGGAAACCCTTCTCAACAAGGGAAGAAAACCCAACCAAATACTTTTATATATTCTTCAAGAGAAAGACATTCACCACCAATAAGACTTAACACACAAGAGGGTGCTCAAACCCTAGAATACTAGTGCCCAAGAGAGGTGTGCACTTTTCCCAAGAAAATGTACTTGCTGAAATTTCCAAACTTGTGTGAAGGATATGATTCCACAATGGGGAATGTTCCTTTACTTATATTAGACTTGTCCTATCAATAGAAGTGTCTATTGGAACAATAGGGCTGACGGCCCCTCTGCTTTCGCTTACTGCTATTTAGACCATCAAGCCTTCAAGCCAGAATCTATCGATTTTCACTCTTCAGACTGCTGATGCTATCTACCCTGCTCGGATTCAGCTGTAGTCACTCAACAGTCCCTCAGGATTAAATCAGTTAAGGTTTTTCTCATGTATTCCCTCCCTGAGCCCTCTTAGGTGATAAGAGTAGGAACGCCATATGGAGTCCATTAGGAGATGTTAGTATGGGATTTTATCTCTATGGAGTCCCTCTTGAGATGTTAGTAGGGTTGTTCACCTATGGGTCCCTATATGGGATTTAGGAGGCTAAAATATGTTTATTACAACCTTTCCCTTGTCCCATGCCATCAACACTCGTCATGAAGTCAGGAACCTCAGATTCCCCACTCTTTATCTCTTTATTACAACTTTTTGACCGCTTCAACGTAGGTCAAGGCTTCAGGGACCTATCAAGCCGTCAGCAGTCCCTCGGGATTAAATCAGTCAAGGTGTCCCTCAGTATCAGTATCAGTAAAGGGGGGGACGTTCGTGTAGGACATATAGGATCGAAAATGCGTAGAGATGATAGCACGTAGTGGGGTCCAACCAGAACACAACGGAGTGGAACGAGCTACGGTTCCTCTCTAAGTCACATTATAATTAATATTGACCAGATTAATTGTTTTTTACATTTATTACTAATCACATTAAGGTGGGTTTGACCTGTACCCTTTACATTACAATTAGGGTTACAGGAAGGTCTGACTCTTGAACAATATAGAAAGGGATCTGATACACCCACTAGTGCTCATCCAATAGGGGCACATCCATAGGGATGTCCATATTTATGGCTTGTTCCATTACACAAAAGAACCAATTATTCACATGTTCACCTATGCTCGTCCAGAGGCACATCCACTCAACAAATATTATTTCCCGCTGCATTACACAGGAGAGTCATATGGAGTTTCTCGTCAACTCTTCTGCTAAGAAGAGGCTAATACATCATATTCATTTATGTTCTCATGATGATGCACCCGACACTTTGGTATTGCACACGTTCACCTTGTACTAAGCCACAGGCACGTCCAACTCAACAGATCACCTTTCCCACAGGATAATCATCTGGAGTTCTTCTCAACTCTCTAAATGGAGGAGGTCATCTCTATATTCCATCTCTGTCTCAGATAGGAACCACGTACCCTTCTTAGGAGCTTTCTCTCAAGTTTGTAAGATTGATAAAGTATAACATAATTGCAATGGTCAACATATCACAGGTTTGTAAGTTGGAGAATGTCTCACATAGCTGCAATCATCAACACTCCCTCTTAGCTAGGGAGGCATTTTCCACCAAGCCAAGTATCTCACAGAAATACTCAAACTTTGTCTTGGAAAGTGGTTTGGTGAATATATCTGCAATCTGTTCATGAGTAGAAAGATATTGGACTTGTATTGTCTTCCTCTGCACCATGTCTCTGATATAGTGATACATGATTTCAAAGTGTTTCGATCTGTCATGGAACATCGGGTTCTCAGATATCTTTACACAGGTTTGGTTATCACAATGAATAGTAGTAGGATCCATCTCATGATCGAACAAGTTAGTCAAAAGTTTGTGAAACCATACTACTTCACGAACTTCCACACTCAGTGCAATGTACTCTGCCTCTGCGGTGCTTAAAGCCACAAATCTTTGTTTTCTGCTACACTAGGAAACCATGGTCGATCCTAAGGTGAATCAACAACCGGAGGTTCGTTTTCTGTCTAATGCACTTCCTTCCCAATTTGCATCAGCATATCCTTGTAGGATCAAGTCCACATTGGATGAATATCTCAAGCCATAACCAATTGTGCCTTCTAACTATCTCAATACATGTTTTGTAGTTATCCAATGTGTATGTTTCAGTTGGCTCATAAACTGGCTAAGCACATTTACTGCATAGAAAATGTTCGGTCTAGTGTTAACCAGATACATCAGAGATCCAATCAATTGTCGATATAAGTGTCGATATACATCTCCTGAATCAGTATCACTTGTTTTCTTTAAATCCATTACCATTGGAGTAGGCATGGATTTGCATTCTATCATACTGAACTTTTTCAGTATCTCCATAGTATATTTTCCTTGACTTAGGAAAATCTCATCTGTTCGCTACCATACTTCTAGTCCCAAGAAATAATGCATCAAGCCCAAATCCTTCATTTCAAATTTAGCAGTCAATGCTTGTTTACATTCAACAATGAGTCTCCCTGAACTAGTGAGGAAAACATCATCCACATATAAGAACAAAATTAGACACTCATTGCCATCAATGTGATAATACAAGTTTGGATCAACAACACTTTTTTTGAAAACTAAACTCAGTAAAAATCCATCCATTTTCTCGTACCAAGAACGTGGTGCTTGAATTAGGCCATATAGGTCTTTCTTCAACCTGCATACATGAGATTGTTTTTTGTGTACAACAAAACCTTCAGGCTTCTCAATATAAACTTCTTCCTCAATTTCACCATTGAGAAAAGTTGTATGTACATCCATTTGATGTAGCTTCCAACCCATGGAAGCAGCTAGTGCAATGATAGATCAGATGGAGGTATATTTGGCTACTGGTGCAAAATTCTCGTCATAGTCAACTACCTCTATTTGTGAAAACCCTCTGGACACAAATCTTGCTTTGTATTTTTCAATGCTTCCATCAACAACATGCTTGATTTTGTAAATCCATTTGGAAGTCACTACATACTTTCCCTCTGGTCTTGGAACAAAATCCCATACATCATTTTTTAATATGGATTGATATTCTTCAGTAATGGAATCTTTCCATACTTGTTCACCTGAAGCTTCTCCATGAAAATTTGTCTCTGAGTCAATAATGTGGGTCATGGTTGAAAGGTAGCTTGAGAATCTTTTTGGTCTCTTACTTTCTCTGGTTTTTCCTTGTGGGGATTTATGCCCTTCTACTTCTTGTAGATTTTATTGGGCCCAAGCAGGCATTTTATGTCCAACTATAATGTCTCTGGGTATGTTGCTTGGAGCCACTAAATATGCTGGAGCAATTGGATCAACTTGAGCTATTGGCTCATCTGGAATAATATCTATCTCCCTCTGAACTGCTATAGGGGGAGAAAGTATTGTTTCGCTATCAATTTCCATCTGAGCTTCTCTAGATTTCTAGAATGCTACTTCTTCTTCAAAAGTAAAATCTCTACTTACTTCAATTTGTCTCTAACCTAGAATCTAGATTCGATATGCTTTCGAGGATTCATTGTATCCTACAAATATGCCCTTCCTTCCTAAAGGTTCTAGTTTGGATCTCTTTTCTTTGGGTACATGAAGATATACTAGACATCCAAATATTTTGAAGTGTCTAATATTAGGATTCACTTTGGTGAATTCTTCTTATGGAGTAATGTTCTTTAGGATCTGATGAGGACTTCGTTTTTCAAAATATATTGTTTCCATACATGCTTCTTCCCATAGAGTCATAGGTAGACTTTGATCATGTATCATTTCTTTATTTTCCTCAATGATAGTTCTGTTTTTCCTTTCAGCAACCCCTTTTTGTTGAGGTTTGTAAGGAACCATGAAATCCCTCTTGATTCCTACTTCAATACAAAAACTGTTGAAATCTTTTGAGGTGTATTCTCCTCCATTATCTGATCTTAATATTTTGAATTTTCTTCCGGTCTGGTTTTCAATCTGAGCTTTGAATTCTTGAAATTTGGCAAGGTCTCCATCCTTGTTCTTTAGAAAGTAAATCCAAGTTTTCCTGGAGTGATCATATATGAAGAGTACATAGTATAAGTACCCATTTAGATATGCAACAGTCATTGGCCCACATACGTCTAAATGTATCAAGTCCAAGATTTCCTTGGATCTATTGTCACTACTTGGAAAGGATATTTTAACATTTTTTCCAAGGGCACAACCTTTGCAAACACCTTTATGATGAATATGCATCTCTGGTAGACCTGTTACCATTTTCCCTAGAGCTGGAAGAGCTCTATAATGAATGTGAGAAAGTCTTCTATGACATAGCTCACTCAAGTTGATAGTGTCATGTAATAAGGCTTGGAATGGTTTGATGGTCAATTTGTACAAGTTGTTTTCTTGGACAACAAATTCTTTGGAAGAGATTATATGAGAGTCTTTGTGCCATGCAAGAACTCTTCCTTCTGAGAAAGTGATTTTGTATCCTTTGTCTTCCAAGGCTGAAATAGAGACAAGGTTTCTCTTCATTCCAGGTACATATAGTACTTCTTATAGTTTAAGTTGCATATATGAATCTAGTTGGAAGGTACAAGTTCCACCTCCTCTCACATTATATCTGGCATCATCTCCAAGAACAACATATAGATGTGTCTCTTTCTCAACAAAATGTGTTAGATGATTTCTAAGATCGGTCATGTGCTTGGAGGTACCACTTTCAATTATCCAAGTGTTGTCATTGATAGGAACCATACCTGAGAGTGATGAGATGTTGATGTCTTCATTTCTTTGAGGTCTTGTCTTACTAGAACTGATCTTGCTTGAATCATCAAGCTTTCCTCCCATCATGATTTTTTTCATCTTCACAAACCCTTTTCAAATAGGCTAGAAAAACTAATGGCTAGGCTAGGCTATCACTTTTAGGTTTTGTTGGGCTTATCACTGCCAACAATAAGACTTAATAAATATGATATCCCTAGTAATCTAAATATCTTCTTCAAGGAGTTGCAGAAATACAATTCTGAACTTTTCTGCAGAATTTGGCGAAACCCTAGAAACCCTTAGGGCCAAAAAATAAAAATGCTCAAAACTGAAATCTGAGACTTGTTGAAGGTGCGTTGAAGGATTCCTTACACTCCTATGTCCTTTTTATTCTCAATGTCCAAGTTTTGAGTGCTGAAAACCCTCAAAACAATAGGTCGTACATAATTTATGGAAACCCTAGGAGGGTCGTACGGTTTCTGCAAAAGTGAGAGAATGGATGGAAAGTGTTTGTGCAATGGTATCTTCAAGACCTATGCTCTGATACCATGTTGATTTTTCAATAATCTAGTTTAATCATTTAGTTCATTTCATTTTTTCATTTGTCTTAACCATAAACAATAATGTTGCAGCAACCAAGATCACAAGAAGAAACACCATGCACAAGAACACAAGAAGTATCATGGGAAACCCTTCTCAACAAGGGAAGAAAACCCAACCAAATCCTTTGCTATATTCTTCAAGAGAAATACCTTCACCACCAATAAGAATTAGCACACAAGAGGGTTCTCAAACCCTAGAAGACTAGCGCCCAAGAGAGGTGCACACTTTTCCCAAGAAGATGTACTTGCTGAAATTTCCAAACTTGTGTGAAGGATATGATTCCACAATGGAGAATCTTCCTTTACTTATATTAGACTTTTCCTATCAACATAAGTGCCTATTGTCACAACAGGGTCGACCTATGTAAGTCACATTATAATTAATATTGACCAAATTAATTATATTTTACATTTATTACTAATCACATTAAGGTGGGGCCGACCTGTACACTTTACATTACAATTAGGGTTACAAGCAGGTCTGACTCTTGAACAATATAGCAAGGGATCTGATACACCCACTAGTTCTCATCCACTAGGGGCACATCCATAGGGATGTTCATATCTCTGGCTCACTGCATTACACAGAAGAACCACTTCTTCACACATTTACATGTGCTCGTCCACAGGCACATCCACTCAACAGATCTTCTTGCCCACTGCATTACACAGGAGAGTCATCTATAATTTCTTGTCACTCTTCTTCTCAGAGGAGGCTAATACATCATCTTCATTTCTGTTCTCATGACGATGCACCCAACACTTTGGGATTTCACACGTTCACCTTGTTCTTAGCCACATGCACATCCAATTCAACAGATCGCCTTTCCCATAGGATAATCATCTGGAGTTCTTCTCAACTCTTTGAATGGAGGAGGTCATCTCTACGTTCCAACTCTGTCTCATATAGGAACCACGTACCCTTCTTAGGGGATTTCTCTCAGGTTTGTAAGATGGAGAAAGTCTCACATAGCTCCAATGGTCAACATATCACATGTTTGTAAGTTGGAGAATGTCTCACATAGCTGAAATAATCAACATTAACTTCCTCCTCGAGACTAGGAATCCACTTGTAATAAAGTGAGGAAAAGTCCAAGCCAACTCATAACACCCTTAACTTCCTCCTTAAGACTAGGAATCTTTTTCCCCCTTAAAATTAGGAAACTAATTCATAAATTGTACTCTCATGACTAATTTCCCATTTTACAATTAAATGAATATTACGTGAGATTCTCAAAATCACTTTAAGCATTAATCATTTGTCTCATATGCATGACTAATACATGAGTTTTCTCATACTCATTTCAAAGTATTAATCTCCTTTATATTTTAAATAAATCATCTATGTGCATTACTTATTTTTTTCAGCTAATTAATTAATTACCATTTTAATGATTTATCCCATGGTGTGCAAAGTAATACTTTTGTGTATGGAGATCCTCTTGGATCAAACCTCCCCACAAAAACCACTTTTTTTCCTCCAAAAGTATCGAGAGAAACTTGAATCTCTGCAAGCAACTTCTAGAAAGAGTCTTACACTCCACGATGCACTTCATGCTCCTCAATCTGCATAACAAATATTTGAAATCCACACCCTTCTTCTCCTTCACCTTTGTACTTCAAAATGAGGATGTCAATGTCGAAACTTGCATCAATACAAATATGTAGCTAAAAATGCACAATCATGTTTTCAAATCAATACCATACTTGTCATAGTTTATAAAACACTCATGAACAAGTTTACAGTGATTTCCCAAACAATCCTTAGATAAAAAATTGCATCTCACTCAATAGTGGTTACAAGACCCATTAAAATGTTTAAGCATAAGACAAATGCCTCTCACTCAACAATGGTTACACCACCTTTTACAATACAAAGAGATTGGATTCTCACGAGCATGTGGCAATTTCTCTCCTTACAAAGAGACGATCTCCTCTGATAATATGAAGGGATAAGTTCTCAAAAAACAAGTGGCCATGTCTCTCCTACAAAGAGATGATCTCTTCTAACGAAGGTTGATTTCTCACAATCATGTGGCATGAAATGGACTCTCTCACAATGAGTGACAAAGGTCATCTTTGAATATGCTTCTCATATTGAAGCATACTCATCACCATCATATCCGTCTCTCGATTTTGAGACTTTTGACTATAAACATGGCCACTTTCTGACGAAGTGCCAAAATGGCCTTATAAACACCGCACCACCTCGGTTTGCATGCAAAGGCTCAAACAATGAATTCCATGCAATAATTCAGATCTTGTTTCCTTGCTGCAGCACTCAAAATCACCAAAATTTGCAATATACATTCATCCATTTGCAATTTTCAAAATAAATACAAACCATAGTGCATAAAGCTTACATTGGTTTTCATGCCAAGGCACTCGATCGACTGCTCAAATCTTGGCATATACAACACTAGTAGGTTCGTCTCGTCATTCTACATCTTTTGAATGTAAACTCGACCTATTCTCAAAGGTGAAACTTTGCCTCCTAAATCATGTCATGCATTAATGGAAAGAATGGGCTTAGACATAAGCCCTTGAAATCCATTGCTTGGATCAAAAAACAAACCGCACCATTGGATTCCTGGAAAAAACTCGTGTAAAAATGACTGTAATTTTATCAAATTATATCAATGCCCATTATGGGATCCCTGCCTTGAAATGCATGCCAAAGAATTAATGACAAGAATGGGATTTATCCATAAGCCCTCAAATTTCGTTGTTTAGATCACAAAATGAACTGCGCCATTGAATTTGTGGAAAAAATTCATGCAAAAATAGCTATTATTTCATCCAATTCCATCACTATGATTTTTGGATCCCCTGGTCCTCTGCCTTGATTTGCATGCCAACGTATTGTATGTACCTTGCAATAAATTCATCTGTAAGGACCTCGAAATGTGTGTACGACTGTTGATGTCACTTCCATGTTTCTACCTCTTAATGGCACCACATGTCCTACTACAAGTGGGCCATGTGGAAACCTCTAGGGGGTGCCATGTGGTGCCTCCTAGGGGTGCCACTTGGAACTTTTTTATTGGCCCAAGTGGCGGTCAAAAAGGCCATTTATGGGTGGCGATCTTCGGTGCTACCATGACACCCCGCTGATGTCATGTTGTCATCATGCTTCCACGTCAGTTGTATGACTTCCACATCATCGACCCAGTCAAATACCACATCATTGGCCCAGTTAACATGCCACATCATTATACTATCAACTCCACGTCATCCTATACAGATGCCACATCATCTTCCCAGTCAGTTGTCATGTTAGTTGTATGGTCAACTCCATGTCATCTGTATGGATGCCACATCATTGACCCAGTCTGTTGCCACATCAAATTGTATGGTCAAAGCCACATCAACCTATATGGATAACATGTGGCATCCCCCTGTGCTTCCACATCAACATGTTGATGTCAACACTGTACGAATTTTTCCAGTTTCCCTTTTTTCCTAAAAAATTTATATGGTTATAAATTTGTCACCGTAACTCCATTTGATGATTCGTTTCTGTCATTGGAAAGGTCTCGATGAGCTCTTTGACATGGTGTTGGTTTTGTCGAATTATGTGCACTTTGATTTTTGAGCTATTTTGGAGCCCCATGACTCAGTTACTCAAAATAGGTTTCCCCTATCAACTAACTCAAATATTTTATTCATCCTTTCAATCATCAGGATGAATTGGTCCTTCCTCTCGAGGTGTCTCTTTTCAGGTAGTTGAGCTTCTTCCTGTAGTTGGCTTCCTTTCTAAGTTGCTTTGTCGGTTGGTTCCTTCACAGGTGTTTCCACCACCTTCTTTTCATTCTTCAGAAGTAGCTCTAGATGGATCTTCCAACATGTAGTTCTCTGATGTCCATCCTTGTCGTAATAGGAACAATGGTTCTTTACCACCCAAACTTTCTTGATCTTCTTCTTTCTCTCTTGATGTGAAGAAGGATCTTCAGGTCATGGCTTCTTCTTGGATGCCATAACCTTCATGTACAAATCCATTCTTTTTTGACACTTGGAAGAAACATGGTTATTCAAACCACAAAGTGTACATGGTCTTCTATGCCATAAACTTTTCTTATTATTTCCAATTTGATTGTAATCAAAAGGAACATTTGAATAATGAGACTTTTTATACCTTGTTTGATTGTCTCTGGTGTTGGTCTGGTGAGGAGAGATTTCCTTAGATATTCCTTTGTAGTAATCATCTCCCTTTGGAGATGACTCATAATCATGATCAACAGAATGATATGATGTGCTTCTATAGTTTTGGAGTTCCTTTCATCAACGATTTTAGATTTTCTTCCATCAGTGGTCTTAGAGAACGCTCCATATTCATCTATAGCATATCCCAATCATGCATATCATGGTAGTTCAACCATTTCAATGGGATTCACAATGCCTTATCTATTGGATCCAAGGCCTCTTCCTTCATACCTCATATTCTTCGTTAGCTTCAATCCAATGCATGCAGTGTGCTTTTCAAAAGCACCAAAATCATCATCATAATGAGAAGAACATGAAACTAAAGAAGTATTGTTTACCTCAATTTCCAATCCTGGATCAGGTGTGGGGGATGGATTTTCTAAGCCTTCATCACTTTGAAACTTTTTTAGAGCCTCTTATGTGGATTTTAAATGAATTCACAATCTATGATTCTCTTCTTCTGCATCTCGCAACATCTTCTTCAACTCGACATTCTCCGCTTAAATTCTCTAGTTGATTTCCTGTAGCTCTTTTGAGCCATGCCTACTTTGGTGCATTCAACACCTGCAATACCTATCAATCCTACTCTTATACCACTTGATCTGATTTGGGGTGACCTTGATATCAACCTGATATGGTTCTAGGTTCACTTAATGAAGGATCAATTATAAGATCATTTTAATTGAACTTGATTAAAATATCTTATATTTTCCCATCCTTCAGGGAGTTGTAATATTCTAATACAAGATGAAGACAAGTTTCCATCTATACGTGGTATCCTAATTAAGATATGGATTGATCAGGCTTGTGTCCATTCTCTCCAGTAGGATTTTTTCCCTCCCACCCATCTCCATGAGTTTATTTTATGATTAATTACATGCTTACTTATGAATATTTTATGCTTGACTTATCATTTTTGTACTACATGATTAAGCACAGGGGGATATACCTTGATGATATGACCAATTGGTTTCACTTTTTGTACGAATTCACCTGACATTTCAGGACCTAATATTCAAGGCCCCAGGGCCCCAAGTAAATAAGTAGGTCATATTGCTTTCTTGCATTTTCATTTTGATTGATCATAGTAGCTTAGTTGAATTTCATCTTTGATTTTCATTTTTATCTACTTGCACTATTTATTTACATGTTTCTCTTTCATCATATATATGAAAAACAAAAACAAAAACATTTTCTAGATTATTTGTCAATTTTTAAATTTTAATTTTGATTATATGGACAAAGGGTGAGTAGAGCAACCCTAGATTTTTTACGGTTTTATGTTTCAGTGTAGGCATAGGTAATACAAGGAGATGTTGAGGTTCTCATGCACTCTATGGTGATTACATGTCCCTAAGTAGGAGCCAACATTTATCCCCATTTCCTATGGATAAATGAGAAGATGATGTCTCGAGGACCTCAGGTTGCAGACATGGAGTACCGAGAGACAGATGGTTGACAACATCCACTTGCACAGATAGAGGCCTGCCTCACCACCACATATATCAGATTTATCACGATGGTATATGCCACATCATATTTCTTTCAGAAGACATTGGGTATCTTTCCATGAGGTACAACCCATGTATTATGGTGAGTGTCATTTCACTATTTGAGGCATTTGAGTGTGTTGCATTTAAAGTTGATTTTGATTATGTAACATCTTCTTGGAAGTTATGCTCTTTTCCCTATTTCACCTTGGTGGTTGAAATTGTACCCTAGTAAGTGGTCACCCTTAGGGATGGGTTTTCTACTGGGAGGTCCCCTTGACAAGTCATCGTTCCATTCCTAATCATACTTACCACTTTTTGCGCGTCATCCCCTCATCTCCCTATCTTTTGGGATTTTCAGGTGTACTGGACCAAGAAGGGATTGTACCTCATTTCATGGGAAGAAAGGGATGAAGGTCCAGAGGGAATGTAGTTGGAAAAAGATAAAATCCAAACGATAACCTTCCATATGCTCACCCAAAGAGTTATTGAGAATAATGAAGTGTTTCTCCCAAAAATTCAAAGACCTACAAAAGAAAGCATATGTGTGTGTGTGTGTCCCACTTGTTGAGGGATCTACACAGGTGCATTAGAAGCTATATTTTATCCCCATGTCACTTTGTGTACCTCTCCCTTCAAGTGAAATTATGGTACTTTCCCCCAAGTTATATGTTACCCCAGAGGGAGTACCCAATTGTTTTTTACCTTAATTGATTGATGGCATTAAATGGGTTTCAAAAAAGGATGCATTGAAAACAAAGGTGTAGCACACCCTCTACAAAGGCACCCATAAATGAGACACTACGATCGCTTGTATGTCATGAACCCCATGCCCAAAATTAGTATCTCCATTCACATCATCTTTTCCACATGGATTAGAGGGGGGTCCACCTGGGAAACACTCCTTGAATTAGGGGATGATTCACTCAATAGGTCACTTTGCCAATCCTCCCATACCTAAACTTGGAAAGTTGCATGGGGTCTTTGAGCACTTGTTTAATTTGATGAGGTGGTTTTTTTATGCACATGCTTTGGTGACTCTTTTATTTATTTTATTTACTTATCATGATGCATTTGAATTGAGATCCTTGGAGGGTGTATTCATTGTCTTTGCAGGACCTTGCTTGGTGGACAATTTTCGAAGAACAAGCCTAGCTTGGGATTCTTTGGGGCATGAAGCCCAAAGGGTGGATAAAATGGCCTACACACCAGATGATGATGACAATTGTTGGAGGCTTGAAAGAAACCATGGAATATCTCACCTAGCCCCTACAATCCCAATGTTTTTCCTTTGGAGGTCAAAACACCACTTTGGAGGGATTGATGTCACCCTAGGGCTAGGGTTTTTGTGGTGGTGGTTTTGACTTGATTGACACTTGGATTGATGGAGGAGACCCTAGTGCATGAGAGGGAGGCCTTTGGAGGCCCAACATTTCACCTCCAAGCTCAAATGACTTGCTAGAAGTGCCAAAACGTCACCCTAGAGAGGGTTGATGTCATCTTAGGGTTTCTTATGTGCAATTTTTAAGTTAAATTTTAATTTAATATTGTAAAGGGGAAAAATAAAGGGAAATGTATCCCTTATTTTGTGGTTTACCCTAACTTAAGTGGACAAACATTTTTTAGGAGTTTTGTATAAATAAGAATCCTTTCATTTCATTTTACATCATAGCTCTCCCATTGTGAGAAGACTACTTGGCGGAAATTTGTGCCCTTCTTGGGAATATTCATTCTCTCTCTCTATCTCTTGTGATATGGTATAGCTATTTTATTATGGAATGAAATGGTGTGCTATCTCTTGGAGGCTCTTTCTCTTTCTTTTATGGTGAAAAATACTTGGTAACTAGTGTTTGTATTAGCATTTTTTTGGAATTGATAAGGAAAATATACACTTTGTTAGGTTTCTTTCTTGTTCCATGGTTGTTATTGGATATATCCTTGGAGGAGTATAATTTTTTACAACCTCCACCAAGTTTTATCATTATTTTTTGTTGAAAAGGCTATTGAAAAGGCTTCTAGGAGGACTAAAATGGATTACACCCTCCTAGAATTTACCTTCTTTGGGTTTCTGTCTCAAGGGAGTAAAAGGGATTACACCCCTTGATATTTTGTAGAACTAAATTAATACATGAATAATCCATAACCCATTTGGCAAGACACTAATCTTTATTTTCATTGGAGAAATAAATTGTTTGCATTGGTAAACATGATTTAGAGAGATATTGATTTTGTTCATGTTGGAATCTTTTCTTGATGCTTTAAGCTTGCTAAATCCTATAGGGTGTCTTGATTGGACTATTATTCTTGGAGATATAACTAAATAAAATATACACATGTTAGGGCTGCAACAAACTACTCTATATTTTGTTATTGTAACTTGCATTTCAACCATGGAAATTTGCTAGCGAACCATTGTTATCATTATACTACTAATTGGTGAACATTTTGTTGGATTACTTGCTTATTTTTGTGGTTGAAAATTGATGTTTTAGAAAATATTTTCTACATCCACTTGGCTGTTACAAATATATTCTAAAAATGTCATACAACAACCCTCTGATGACACTAAAGCTTGTGTTGAAGTATTGGGAACTATTCTACTTGCTTTATGCTTCATTTCTCAATAAAAAAATTGATTCTTTGAGTGGTTATATATGCATTAATTAGCTTTGTTTATTGCTACTATATATTCTTGTTTACTGCAGTAGTTTGGGACAATAGGATTAAATTTCTTGTCCACTTAATCTTTATTATTGTATACTTGTCTTGTCTTGTGTCTCGGGAAGGTACAACAATATTTTGTAGGTACACTACTTATTGGAAACATTCTCTTATAAACAAGACTTCATCCCAAGCCTTCCATATCTCCACAACTATAACTATAGGGGAATCACTTCCATAACCTCACTTTCCATCTCATTTCCCCCTAGGGTCACCCGAGATTCTCCCCTTGTGTAGGATTTCTCCTTCACTAAAGAGAGGGGAGGTTTTATCTAAGGTGAAAGTGGGTAGAATATCCCACATTTATTGCCATCTCATGGATGTTGGACCTGGTGTTATGGTGTTGACATTGATGTCAAAGAGGGCCAATATGGTAAATGTTGGACAAGGTGTTATGGAGTTAGCAGTGTTGTAAAAAAGGGTCAATATGGTTATCATCAATGGATAAATTATATTTTCAAGCCCATGCTCTCTCCCATTAGGTTGTGAATACAAATGGGCTCATTCCCAACATTTATTCATAAATAAATCATTTTTTTTACATGTCCAAAAAATTAGTCCAGATCTAGATAAAACACACTTCCATAATTCAATTTCCAGTCATCCCTTAAACAACCTATTACTATTAATACTCATCCTTAATAGTACTAGTTGGAGTATAATACTGGAAATGAAGGAAATTATGAAGTTGAAGGAGAATTATACCTTGAAGAATAACTTATTAGTGCTCTGGAAGAACTGAGAAAATATATAAGAAAGAACAAATCATTAAGAGAAAAACTACTAGAATATAAAGAAGAACAAAAATAAAGAGAAAATGAAGTTTCAAAAGTCATCAGGGAATCATAACAAATAATTAATGATTTATATATTCAACTCAAAGAAACTAAAATAATTGAAGAGATCATAAGTAAACAACTCAATGAAAAGTAACGAGGTTGTGAAAAGCTAGAGGTTGAAATTGTTCATCTGAAAAAGGAACTTGAGAAAGGAAATAACCAATCAAGATTTCAAAATAGTTCAAAAATATTGAATGATATTCTTAACAATCAAAGACCATATAGAAATAAGTATGGACTTGGGTATGATCAAAATAAACTTGATAAAGGCTCAAACACTAAAACACAAAAATCTGATAAAAATTCAAATAGTTATGTTGTTTCCCTTCAGAGTTCTTTCAAAAGGGAAGAAAGAAAAATAAAGATTGATTCTAATCAACACAAATCTTATCTCCTTTCAAAATAAAATGAGTATAGAAGGAATACAACTACAAGAAGAACTACCCCAGAAAGGTACCAACATCTCTTTCTTGGTTATTGCTTCTCTTGTAATAATTTTGGGCATAAATCATTACACTATAGAGTTTATGGAAAGAACAATCATAAGAGTGCTCAAAGATATGGTTATAAGAACAAGAATAATAATAATCAAGAGAATAGAAACTATAAATCATTCTCTCCATTACAAGATTACAATGTTGAATGCTACAAATGCAACAATTATGGTCACAAAGCTAGTGATTATAGACTACCAAAGAATCCCATGAAGACTTCCAATTGTTGGAGCTACACGCAGTTGTAAGACCCTAGGTTCAAGTTATTGTTTGACCAACAAAACCCTTTATACACCATCTCTTTTAGCATCACCTTCATGCGTAGATGAAGTCTCACCCAAGGTATCTATTGGGACTACAAGAACCATGGTTTTGTAGTGGTGGGGGAATGGGAGCTTATTATTCCATTCATTCTTAATTATATGTTCTATGTGTGTTATTTTGTAAGTGTTCTTATTATATTACTTAGTGGATATCATGTTCATATTACCATTATGTTCCCGATTACTACATAAACTCACTATTGTAACAATCATACTATTGCGTTATTAATATACATAAGATAAATATACTCTAATATGAATCCAAAAAAATTCCATAACCAAACACACAAAAGACATGTAACACAACATTTAACATGGTTCACCCAACTCTGGGCTACATCCATAATGGTTGGCTTATTTATTATGTGTTTGGTAATTTCCTCAAGCTTGCGTACTATGCTTTCAAAGATACATCATGGTTATCTTTCTCTTCTCCTAGCCTAGTTTCTATGCTGTGCAAGCCTCTCTGTCTCTCTCTTTGCATCATCTCCTCAGTATTCAGACATAGATTTCTATCTTCAACATAATAGAACCATAACAATAGCTAACAGACAGCTCAAGAATGAGGAACTAAACATAAGAGAGAACATAAGAAGAACCAATATGAACCCATATTCTCCCAACCCATTACATATTTATACATAAAATCTAGGTCTTAAATCCCTATTTTGTTCATCCCAAAGCCCTATTACAATGTATGACTACTCTAGTTAACTGGATGTTAGGGATGCTTTCATCTTCTTTTCAGTATGCATGCTTCTTTTGTACGTCCTTCTATCTTTAAAACATTGATCTGTCATCCTTCCTTTTCATCCATTTTATTCTCCAAATTTATTCCTCTGTCTTCTCACTGTCCTCCTTCTGTGCAGTGCCCTCCTGGATGTGCCTCAACTTCACGCTCCCTAGTCTTCCTTATTCTACTACACTTAAGATTTTTATCAAAATTGCATCCAAAAATACCTATCCAACGTTTCCCCAACACTCACCTATGTCTCTTCCTCCATGAACTTTTGGGAGGCTTCCTTTGCTACCTTCCTTTCTTTGAGTATCACTGCCTCTGTTTCTATTATGCCTTTGACCCTCTACGCATTCAAGGCTATAAGTTTCTCTTCTGCTTCCTAAGATACTTGTTTTACCTTGCCTTGTGCAATGGCTAATTCACCTATTACCCTCATTGCTTCTTCCTGCAGTGGTCCTAAATGATGCTAAGGATATTTTGTTGATCCCTCATCTTCTCCACTTCTACGTATGACTGCCTCTAAGCCAAAATGGTTATCATATGTTTGGATGGTGGAAGTGTAGTTATTTTCTCTGAATATTGCTGTGTCTTTTCCTGTGCTTCTCTTGATTTGGCCTCCACAACCTTCATCTAAGGATCTTCCACTAAGTCTATCCATATCTGCCCACTATCCTCACAGAGTTTGGCGCACTCTTCTTCCACCTTCTTGATATTCACAACTATTTCCATCGTTGTTCTCTCCCTTCTTGCTCTTACTTATGGTGGCATGACTGATGCACTACGCTATTGTAGGTATTCTATATGCGATCAGAAGCCTTTGATGACTTCGTCGATATTCAATGATTTTTCTTCCATAGTAGCTTCTACTACTATGGGGACTTACGGAATTTCCTTGTATAGTTTCTGGACGACCTCTTGCATTTTCTATGCTATACTTTCATCTTCTTCCTTTTCCATGAGGTCTTCCTTTACCCTTTACTCGGCCTCATTTTTTCCTTCATTAATTCCTCCACTTAGCATTCAACTTCCTTCTTCTATTGGAGCGCATCATCATATTATTGTTGTAGTTGAGCCCTTTTGTCCATTATTTTCATAAGCTCTATGTGTGCTTCATCTCCTAGGATATTAATATATTACAACATGCATATTTGCAAGTCTTGTAATCTTTGTATCGACATCCTCGATACCATTATGTTCATGTGTCCTATCACGTTCATCTGTTCTTTTCATTCGGATGTTGGAAATTCAAGTGTGTCTATCACAATCTAGAGTGTTTTATGCCTGGCTTCTAACTGGGTGAAGACTAGATGCGCACTCTCTATTTCCTTCCCTAGAATTATGGATGGTCCCCCCTTTGTCCTGCATTCTTTTGTTATTCTAGTTGCTTCCAAGAGTTGTTGGAGTGTTACCAACCGATCCTGAACTCTTTGTTTCTACTCTTCTTGCTTCTCGGTTTCTTCCTCAATAAATTCCTCTGGGACGTCCTGCACTTGGTAGCCTATGTGGTCCATATCATCATTGGTCAAAGTATAAACTAGGGTTTCTCTTTGTGCTTTATTCTTCTTGTGCACCCCTCCTACTGGTTCAGAAACAACCCTAGTTCACAATATTGTAAACCCATGTGAGTTATGGCACATAATACTTTCTCATATACACTATAAGGAATTACTGATCATGGGAAATATGGTGATAGGAATACCTGATATCCAGGTGGACCATGAAGGAATATGGAAGGGATGTGCAGAGGAAAGAGCGTGAAGATCCCATTTCGAAGAAATGAAAGCAAGGACAAAGGCATATTGGACATTATACACTCAAACGTATGTGGACCTACGTCCAACTCTTCATCTAATGGGTATGTATACTATGTCTCCTTCATTGATGAATTTTCACGCAAAGCTTGGATTTATTTCTTGAAGACAAAAGGTGAAGTGTTTAGAAAAGTTAAGGAATTCAATACCCTCATAGAAAACCTCTCTGAAAACAATATTAAGGTCTTGAGGTAAGACAATGTTGGATAAATCACATCAGATGAATTCAAGGCATTGCGTGGGGAAGTTGGGATTAAGAGGGATCTCTCTACTCCATAAGACCCTCAACAAAATGGTGTGGTAGAAAGAAAGATCTAAACCATAATGGAAGAAGTGAAGGCCATGCTTCATGATCAAAACTTACCAAAATATCTATGGGCAGAAGCAACAAGGACTGCAGTGTATGTGCAGAATAGAACACCCCATTGTGTCCTTGGGAGTAAGACCCCAAAAGAAATGTTCACAGGAAAGAAGCCAGAAGTCAACCATCTGAGAATATTTGGCTATCCAATATATGTATATGTTCCCAAGGACAAAAGATCCAAATTGGACCCTTCAGAAAAGAAGGGAATATTTTTCGGTTACAGTGAAAAATTGAAGGCATACATAATCTATATCCTTGGTCACAAACAAGTTGAGATTCATAGAGATGTTAACTTCGATGAAGATGAAACATTCAAAAATTCAAGGAAGTGTCATACATATGAATACCATGATGAAGAAATGATAGCTCCAAGAGTTTCAGACTCGAGAATTGATATTGTGCCCGAATAACATGATATAGAATATCATGACATGGAAGAGCCACAAATACCCACAGATCCACCTAGAGTAAATAAGAGGCATGCTTGGGCCCGTGATATTGTAAAAGATGTAGAAAAATATAGTGCTCCAGAAGGAACTTATAGAGTAAAGTAGATCCCAACCTGTAATAAAAGGTTGAGGATGGAAGTCCAGTAATACTATTACTATACGTAGATGACTTGTTTCTGACATGAGAAGAGAAGCCCATTGTTGAGAGAAAGAGGAATCTTGCCGAAAAATTTGAAATGAAAGATCTAGGAATAATGCACTACTTCTGTAGTGTCCCCAAGGTCGAGCCCCGATGTGAACTATGATCTGAAAGAGATTGTAAATATGTGTTATAGGCTGGTGAGCCAAGTTTGTATAAGCCAACAGGCTTATGTGTTTGATTAGGCCAGAGAGCCTAAGGGTTGAAGGCCAAGGGCCTGGATTTTGTATATGTATGTATGCAACACATCAATAAAATATAAACACCCGCCAGGTGTAGACCGACCACGATGAATGAGTGATGGGGGA
>ML777963.1:1031151-1064928 GCA_009831015.1 Picea engelmannii
TTGCAGGAGCAGAGCCTGACAACCATCAGTTTAATGTCACGATTGGTTTATAAGAGATGATCAAATGGAAGCAAACTCAGAACAGTATCGTCTCAACTCAGAAGCTGGGTCAGGCATGCATGAATGAGTGAGGTCTTGATAAAATTCAAACAATGAGTTGTAATAAGGGTGAGTAGGGGGAAGACTTCATAAGAAAAGTGCAAAGGCCTGCTATAAGCATCAAGCTTCTAACAGACTATGAGAGCAGGCATATGAAAACAAGATCTTCTTACTTCCAAACGCGGGGAACCAGAGAAACAACAATGAAACAATAAATCATTTACCATAACATAACTGTGTTAATTCATACAAATCATTTGATCATGAACTCTCCAGCCTAAGACGAAAAAAGAGATGAAAAGGGAAATTGTTTTTCATAAAACAAGAAATCTCAAACACAACTACATAACCAGGAAACCAGAATAGTCATGAAAACTTTACAGTCGAGAGCTTAGCTCTACCATCGATGGATACAAAAATGGCGAAAACACCTTCATATACTCAAAATAACAACAACAGTGAAACCAAGATACAACATTGAAAGCTTTGCGTCTGCATGGATTTCTGACAGTCAACCTCTGAAAGATCGTGCAACTTATGTCAGACGCAATCTGACTCTTTGACAGTTCCAACGGCGAATCTACATGTCTTAAATCCATGGTCGTGCTTTCCCATTATGGCGGAGGCGATATCTAACCACCACCAACCGCTTCAATAACTGCTTCATGGGGATTGAGAACGACCTGGCCAGCTCAGCACCTTGGGATATGGAAGGCTTCTCGCGCTGCCACCTGGAATAACTGAATGGCTTGATGGGTAGGCATGGAGGCTAACGCGGAGAATGGGGCACATGATGGGGTTTATGACGTCGGATTATGAGGGCGTGGAAGAAGTTGTGAGGTGTGGGAAGGGTGACAGAGGATGGTTCATGATGGAAGGCATCAGGCGGAAGGAGGGAAGTCGAGAGGTAACAAACTCACCTTTTGGTGAGGAGCCGATGTGGAAAGGAGCGGGACACATGGAAAACGACCAGTGGATGATGAGAAGGAGGGAAGACCACGTGGACCAAAGAGGGGAGGTGGATGGATGACACGCGGCCGCAGGAGAAAGGTGGGAAGGAGGATGACCTGATGAGAGAAGGGCCCCACTCTGGTTAAACCCAGAGTGGCTGAGGAGGACGGGCTGTCCAAGCGCCATTGATCCGGACGTTGTGATCTCAGCCGTCGGAAGTTGCTTGCTTGATTCCGGACCCCCCTCTTCCGCTTAAAGGTAGAAAGGCAGGGGGGTTCTGAAATGGTCTTTATCGTCGTTGATCCGGGCGTGCTGATCTGGACCATTGGAGAGGTGCACCTGCAATTCCGGACCCCCCCCGCTTAAATATAGAAAGGCAGGGGGGGTCCGGAATTCAATACGCGTCGTTGATCTGGGCGCACGAATCGTGGCCGCTCGAACTTGCACATTGCCTACCGCGGGCACATTATCACCCAAAACTTAGGACAAGTGGGTTTTTCACCCATTCTTTTGCATTCTAACCCCCTTACAAGAAATATTGCTAACATGTGCCAAATTTGATCTTTCCAGATTGGAATAAGGAGTTCCATGCTCATGTCGATACATCGTCCATAGGGTGGGAGTAGTACTCTATCAACCAAAGGAGGGGGGCATAGATCACCTAATTACATTTGCAAGTAGGAAGCTATTTATAGCTGAAAATAATTACACCACTACAGAATGAGAAGGATTGGTGATGGCATATGCACTACAAAAGTTCAAACATTATTTATTGGGGTCTCACTTTAAAATGTACACAAACAATTCCACATTAAAATACCTAGTAAACAATCCATTGTTGGGGGGGAGAATATGCAGATGGTTATTGTTATTCCAGGAATATGATTTTGAGGTTGTGGTGAAACTCGAGAAGTTGAATGTAGGTCTAAATCATCTATCGTTTATATTATCATGAGAAAATGTAGGAAATTTAGATGAAAACTTACTAGATAGACAAATATTTTCAATTAAAATGGTGGATAATTACTTCTCAAACATTGTACATTTTATAAGTATAGGAATGGCTCCATTAGAGATGATAGTGGCACAAAATAAACAACTGGTAGTCAAAGAAACAATTTATTGGTTGATTGCAAGGAATTTATACAAGATGGGAGCATAAGAAATATTAATACGGTGTGTATTGGAACATGAAAGACCGATGATACTTGCATAAGAACATGATGGGATATCAGGAGGACATTGTGCATGGAAGATGACAACACAAAATATTTTGTGTCCGGTTCTCTGCTTGCCTACACTTCATAAACATGATAACAAATATTTCCATTCATGTGATGTATGTCAAAGAGTGGGAAAGTGATCCAAGAGGGATGAAATGCCTCTAAACCCACAAGTTACCTTGCAGGTATTTGATAAATGAGTCATAGATTGTGTGGGGCCAATCAACCCACAAGCAAGAAGATCATGGGAAAGGTACATAATCACTGCAACAGAGTACTTGACAATTTTTTATTTTTCAATAAGCTAGGTTAGGCATAAATTTTATTCCATTTTTATCATTTAACCATAACCATAAATGTTGCAACAACCAAGATCACAAGAAGAAGCAACATGCACAAGAACACAAGAAGTATCCTGGGAAACCCTTCTCAACAAGGGAAGAAAACCCAACCAAATCCTTTTCTATATTCTTCAAGAGAAATAACTTTACGACTAAGATAAACCCTGACACACAAGAGGGTGATCAAACCCTAGAACTCTAGAGCCCAATAGAGGTACGCACTTTTCCCAAAGAAGTGTACCTGCTGAAATTTCCAAACTCACATGAAATATGTTTTTCCACATTGGGGACTCTACCTTTACTTATGCTAAACTAAACCTGTCAACATAAGTGTCTATTGGAACAATAGGGCTGACCTCACTATCTTATAATATAATTAATACTAACTAGATTAATTATCTTTTACATTAATTACTAGTCACATTAAGGTGGGGCCGACCTGTACCCTTCACATTACAATTAGGGTTACATGCAGGTCTAACTCTTGGACAATATAGAAAAGGATCTAATACACCCACTAGTGCTCATCCACTAGGGGCACATCCATAGGTATGTCCATATCTCTGGTTCACTGCATTACACAGAAGAACTAGATCTTCACACGTTCACCTATGCTCGTCCACAGGCACGTCTACTCTACAGATCTTCTTTCCCACTGCCTCACACATGATAATCATCTAGATTTTCTCATCAACTCTGCTTCTCAGAGGAGGATAATACATCATATTCATTTCTGTTCACATGATGATGCACCCAACACTTTGGGATTTCACACGTTCACCTTGTCCTCAGCCACATGCACGTCTAACTCAATATATCACCTTTCCCACTAGATAACCATCTAGAGTTCTTATCAAATCTCTAAATGGAGGAGGTCATCTCTACGTTCCAACTCTATCTTAGGTAGGAACCACATACCCTTCTTAGGGGCTTTCTCTCAGGTTTGTAAGCTGGAGAAAGACTCACATAGCTACAATGATCCACATATCACAGGTTTGTAAGCTGGAGAATGTCTCACATAGTTGCAATCATTAACACTCCCTCTCATCTAGGGAGGCATTCTTCATCATGCCAAGTCTCACATGGATGTACTTTGAATTTTTTCTTGGCTGGAGTCATCAATACTCCCTCTCAACTAGGAAGGAATTCTTCACCAAATTAGTTTGGTGAAGATGTATATAATCTACTCATGTGTAGGAAGGTATTGCATGTGTATGATTTTCCTTTGCATCATATCTTTGATATAAGTATATTTCATCTCATCGTGTTTTGATCCATCACAAAACACTGGATTCTCAAGGATCTTGACACACGGCTCTTGGTTATCATCATAGGATCCATCTCATGGTTAAGTAAATCTATCAAAAGCTTCTGAAGCCACATTGCTTCGCACACTTGATGCTATATACTCTGCCTCTGTGGTACCCAAGACCACATATTTTTGTTTCCTGCTGTATCAGGGAACCATGGAAACCTTCACAGTAGAACAACAACTAGATGTGCTCTTCTGGTCCACTGTACTTTCTTCTCAATATGAATCAGTATATCTTGCAAACTCAAGTTCACACTAGAGGCATATCTCAGGCCATATCCAACTATGTCTTGTATATATATCAACACATGTTTTGTTGTTGTCTAGTGAGTCTGTCTCGATTGACTCATGAAATGACTAAGCACATTCACTACATGGCATGAATCAAGTCTGGTGTTAACAAGACACATCAATGATCCAATCAGTTGTGGATCAGTCTTGTCTGAATCATCATCAATATCTTTATTTAAATCCATCACGATGGATTTTTCATTCTGTCATACTGAACTTCTTTAATATTTTCACTACATATTTTCCTTGACTCAAGAAAATCGCATTGGTCCTATGTCATACTTCTTGTCCCAAGAAGTAGTGCATCATACTTAGATTCTTCATCTTGAATTCAAAAGTCAAGGATTACTTGTATCCAAAAACAAGGATTTCTGAATATATCATCAAAATCAAACTCTCGTCACCAACACTATAATGATATAGGTTTGGATCAACAACACTCTTGTTGAAATCCAAACTCATCAAGAATATATCTGTCTGATATAGTTTCCAACTCATGGATGGTAGTATGGATGGAAGTGTATCAGTTTTACTGGATCAAGTGTGTCATCATAGACAACTTCCTCTGTTTGTGAGAAAACTCTGGCCATAGATCTCATTTTGTATTTCTCGAAATGTGCCTTGAGAGGCTTGTATGTTTCTCTTCCTCTTGCAAAGTGAGTCTAGGTAGCCCTTTTATTCCCTACTGAAATATCTATGAACATATCAACTGGAGAAACTGGATCAACTGGAATAATGTTTGTCTCCCTTTGAACTATTGAAGGGGGAGAATGCATTGTCTCACTATTAATATCCATCTGAGATTCTCTGGATCTTTGAAAATCTATCTCTTCTTCAAGGGAAACATATTTGCTTGTCTTAATCTGTCTCTGACCAGGGATGTCAATCTGGAATGTCTTTGAAGATTCATTGTATCCTTTCTTTCTAAAGGATCTAGCTTGGAATTCTTCTCTTTGGGTACACAAAAATACACTGAGCACCCAAATATCCTGAAGTGTTCAATCTCAGGCTTCACTCCAGTGAAGGCTTTTTCGAGAGTTTATGTTTTTCAAAGTCTGGTAAAGAATCTCATTCTGAACATATAATGTGTCATGCATGATTCTACCAATAGAATCATAGAAATATTCCGATCATGTATTATTGCATTCTATGATAAACATATTATGAAGTTTCTCCCTCTGAAGGATAAACATATTCCTTTGTTGTTAACCTGTCTGGAACAAGAAAACAAGAATATCTTAGGAAAATCTCATCGGTCCTCTGTCATACTTCTTGTCCCAAGAAGTAGTGCATCATACTTAGATTCTTCATCTTGAATTCAAAAGTCAAGGATTACTTGTATCCAACAACAAGGATTTCTGAATAATTCATCAAAATCAGGCTCTCGTAACCAACACTATAATGATATAGGTTTGGATCAACAACACTCTTGGTGAAATCCAAACTCATCAAGAATATATCTGTCTGATATAGTTTCCAAGTCATGGATGGTAGTATGGATGGAAGTGTATCAGTTTTACTGGATCAAGTGTCTCAACATAGAATCTAAAGGATAAACATATTCCTTTGTTGTTAACCCATCTGGAACAAGAAAACAAGAATCTTTAGAATATGTTTATCATTCTGAAGTGACTCCCTCTGAAGGATAAACATATTTCTTTGTTGTTAACCTATATGGAACAAGAAAACAAGAATATCTCCTAAAGGAGAATAATGAGTACATCTATAGAATAAAAATAATTTAAGGAATGTTGTCACAACTACAATATCTACTTGTAATGTAGCAAACTTTATAAATATAGATTAGAGGAATGACAATTACATCAATCAAACCCAGATTCTTCACTTCCAGTGTGTTGTTCCTCTAAATGTACTGAGATCCCTCTGGATCCATGACTTCAAAAAAAGGTTCCATCCTCCTGTAATTACCCTCATGATAATGATACAAATAATATATATACAAGTGCATACCCGAGGGTGTTGATATGATTTCTCCAATGGCACATGGATGATCTCTGTGCTCTTGACATCTTCATGAAGAGGGTAGTCATAGTGTCACCTTTTTGTATCACCCATAATAATCCTTCCTCTGAAATATTGTCTTCTAGGAACTTGAAGTTTCTTAATCCATTAAGCTTATCTTCCATCATAGTTTTGTTCATCATAATTTTAGATTCTTCACAACCCTTTGTCAACTGGGATAGAAAACCTAACGGCTAGGCTAGGCTAGCACTTTTAGGTTTTGTTGGACTTATGACTGCCAACAACAAGCCTTTGAAATATGAGAGAAAATTGGTGAGCTGAATATCTCCTTCAATGAGTTGCAGAAACCCTAATACTGAAATTTCTGCAGAAATTGGCGAAACCCTAGAAACCCTAGGGCCAAAATTTCAAAATGCTCAGAATTTTGATTTGAATCTTGTTGGAGGTATGTTGAAGGATGTCATACACTCCTATTCCCTTTTTATCCCAAACTTCCAAGTGCCAAGTTCTAAAAAATTCCAGAAGAGTAGATCGTATGGATTTTCTGGGAACCCTATGAAGGTCATACGGTTTCTGCAGAAGAGAGAGAGAGAGAGAGGATCGATGAAAGTTTGTTTGTGCAATGGGTTCTTCAAGACCTATGCTCTGATACCATGTTGATTTTTCAATAAGCTAGGTTAAGCATGAATTTCATTCCATTTTTATGATTTAACCATAACCATAAATGTTGCAACAACCAAGATCACAAGAAGAAGCACCATGCACAATAACACAAGAAGTATCTTGGGAAACCCTTCTCAAAAAGGGAAGAAAACCCAGCCAAATCCTTTGCTATATTCTTAAAGAGAAATACCTTCACCACCAAGATAAACCCTAGCACACAAGAGGGTGATCAAACTCTATAACTCTAGAACCCAAGAGAGGTGCACACTTTTCCCAAATAAGTGTACTTGCTGAAATCTCCAAACTCACATGAAAGATGTTTTCTCAAAATGGGGAATCTACCTTTACTTATACTAAACTGAACCTGTCAACAAAAGTGTCTATTGGAACAACAGGGCCGACCTCGCTAGCTTATAATATAATTAATATTAACCAGATTAATTATTCTTTTACATTAATTACTAGTCACATTAAGGTGGGGCCGACCATTACCCTTCACATTACAATTAGCGTTACAGGCATGTATGACTCTTGGACAATACAACAAAGGATCTGATACACCCACTAGTGCTCATCCACTAGGGGCACATCCATATGGATGTCCATATCTTGGGTTCACTACATTACACAGAAGAACCATATATTCACACGTTCACTTGTGCTTGTCCACATGCACATCCACTCTACAGATCTTCTTTCCCACTTCCTCACACAGGAGAATCATCTAGAGTTTCTCGTCAACTCTGCTACTCAGAGGAGGCTAATACATCATCTTCATTTCTGTCCACATGACGATGCACCCAACACTTTGGGATTTCACATGTTCACCTTGTGCTCAACCACATGCATGTCTAACTCAACAGATCGCCTTTTCGACTGGATAATCATCTAGAGTTCTTCTCAACTCTCTGAATGGAGGAGGTCATATCTACGTTCCAGCTTTGTCTTAGTTAGTAACCACATACCCTTCTTAGGGTATTTCTCTCAGGTTTGTAAGATGGATAAATACTCACATAGCTACAATGATCCACATATCATAGGTTTGTAAGCTATATAATGTCTCGCATAGTTTCAATCATTAACAACAATATGGGTAAAAGCAACACTTGTTCTAGATTGCACTGCAGAGACTATTGTGAGGTTTTTATTTGAGAATGTAGTCACATGGTTTGGTTTTCCATGCATATTACTCTATTATCAAGGAACCCACTTTCTGAATAATACAATTGTAGCATTGACTAAGGAGTTTCAAATTCATCATCATAAGAGTTCCCTATATCATTCTCAAGACGACTTGACAGTGGAATATTTCAATAAAATCTTAGAGAATGCTTTGACCAAAAATTGCAATGTAGGGAGAGAAGATTGGGACTTAAGATTTATTCAATTTATGGGATTACAGGACTACAAGTAAAAAGTTGACAGGGAAGACACCTTTCATGTTGGTCTATGGGCAAGAAGCAGTGATGCCAATGGAGTTTATTATACCTAGCCCGCACATTGTAGTGATCACTGATCTATCAGACTCTAGAGAAATAGAGGAGATATTGGCATAGTTAGTATAACTTGAGGAATATTGGTTTGTTGCAAGGTTCCATCAACAAGTTCAGAGGGCAAGAGAGAAGGCTTTCCATGATATAAACATTAAACAAACAAAAAATTCAAGTGGGAGACCTAGTATTACTTTATGATAATAAATTCATGCAAGATATAGGGAAGTTTAGAATGCACTAGCTAGGACAATATGTGATTCAACATGTAATAGAGACATGTGCTACACAATTGGAAATCCTAAATGGAGAAGTCCTTGGAGGAATGGTGAATGGAATTCATATGACACTCTCTAGAGATGGTCGATAGTCTGCGTAGTTATCTATATTGCGCCTGACCACGTGTATCATAGTAGTTTTACTATAGTAGGAAGGAAAAACAAATAAAAAGTAGAAAAAAGGAAGAAAAAATAAAGTAGATATAGAAAAAATAAAAAGATTATAGAGTACAAGGCATAAGAGATTGCGCAAAAGCAAAGATTATTGCGCATCAGGATAGAATTGTGCCAATTAAGAAAACATAACACAACATAAAAAGACTGTAAAGCAACAATTGTCTTGCACAATTTGGCACTAATAAGATTGTTAAAATCATTAAAGAATGGAAACGATGGTTACAAAGGGGTAATGACAGTTGATAAATACACTGTATAATCTTAAATGACAAAAGTCACTGGAAATCACGATAGGTTGGAAGTACGAGGAAAAAATCATACAATGGATTTGGTAATAAAGCCTTGTTTATTTAACCATTCATCAACCGCATTAGTGGATTGGACAAGGGAGTTAAGACGTGAAGAGACATGCACATTTGGAAAGAAGGAACAAAAACAATGAAGGGTCACTAAGCGTAAATCATTGTTACAAATATTTTCATGAAACAGTGAGAAAAAACAGAGCAAACCAGAGAAAACCCGAGTGATTCAAATTCAAACTACAACTACAACAAAAATACCATAGATCAAGTAAAGGAATTTGTCGCACAATACAATGGCCGTGCCAAAATTTGGAATGCCATAAAAAATGGCGCAAAAACAATAAAAAAGACCTGTAGTTACACCAAAGGTTGAGGAAATACCTAGAGCTTCAACTTCAGCTTCACAAGCCAATTTCCACAAGGATTGTGTCCCACCAAAGAAAGATAACGGCCACCAATCAAACTACCAGCAGATGGGGAATACCCACTAGAAACATCACTAGTCCCACCTGGTGTAAGTATTGAAGGAGATATGCTCAACAAGGTTTTCAACCTCAAGTTCGTAGATCATGATATCATCGATGAGAAAAAATTCCTGGAGTTGGCCAAGGAAAAATACTTTTGTACTAAGAGTGTACTGTCACAGGAGTGATAGTGTTGGAGACATAGGTATGGAAACTAGATTGGAGAAATCAAGAATATTGAACCTGATCGAGATCCCACACTTCAGATGCAGTTTGGAAATCAGTGCTTGTGTGTGTTGATATTTTACATATGCAACTAGTAGTTACGGTTATTCTTTCATTATTATAATTAATTAGCACATTAACTGCATATATAAGATCATTGAAAGAGAGACAATCACATAAACAAGATAGATAGAAATATTATCCTTGGAAACTCTCTCGAGGAAGAAAACCGAACAAACTTCTTCTAAATAGATTCTTCAACCAAGAACAATACCAAGACAGAAAATAGATGGTCCTTTTTCGACGTCACCCCTCTCTCAAAAACTTGCGCACCTTTTTATCTCTTATGCTTGATTGAGATGAGTGAGTGAATGAGGTTTCTAGCCTCTCTATTTATACACAAGTGAATTTCCCTTTTTAACTACTAGGGTCGACTTGACAAGTGTCTCTTGATTATACTTTACATTAGCCACAATAGGGGATGACTTGACAGCTTGACTTTATTTTACAATAAAGGCCACAATGGGGTCGACTTTACCAAGACAGTATAATAATATTCTTTTATGGTTTTTTCATGATCAAGTACAATAGGATAATATCTTTTGTAGCTACATATTCTTCAACACTCCCTCTTAGCTAGGAAGGTATTATTCAGGAACAATCTGATTTTGCATGTCTGTACACTTCGGTCATTGTCTTGTTGAATTTCATGAATCTATATATCATAAGAAGTTCTGCACTTTCACCAACCTTTTGTACTAGAGTAATATACCATCCTACATTGGAGTTACCAACCTACGTTAGGGTAGCGTACCATCCTGCGTTGGGGTTACCAACATGTGTTGGGGTAGCGTACCAACCTGCATTGGTGTTACTGACCTGCACTGGGGTAGCATACCATCCTGCATTGGGGTTACCAACTTGCTCTAGGGTAGCGTACCAGCCTGCATTGGGGTTACAAACCTACATTTGGGTAGTGTATTAGCCTGCATTGGGGTTACCAACCTATGTTGGGGTAGATCATCACTTCCCTCTAATGAAGATCACATCACTTCCATCTACTGGGGATCAAAAATTCCTTATACTAGGGATCATGTCTCATTACTGGAGAAAACAATCAATTCTTACTATTGGAGAAGCCTTTCTGGATCACTACAATCTTGTCTCTAAAATACTCGAACTTAACTCTGGACAGGGGCTTGGTCTACACATTTTCTACCTGTTTGTTGATGGAGATATACTGGAGTCTTACTGATCCCTTCTGTACCATGTCCCGGACATGGTGGTATTTGATCTCAATGTGTTTTGAGTTGTCATGAAACAAGGGGTTCTCTGACAACTTCATACAACTTTGTTTGTCACATAAAATGCAAGTTGTCTCTAATTCGAGATCAAATAGCCCTGCCAACAACTTTTTGAGCCACATTGATTCTTTGTTGGTTGAGCATCCTGCAATATATTCTACTTCAACCATACTGAGTGCCAAACTGGTTTTCTTCCTGCTAAACCATGCAATCAAAGTTGATCCTAGGTTGAAGAAACATCCAGATGTACTTTTCCAATCTGCTACACTACTGGCCCAATCTGAATCAACATAGCCATGTAGGCTTATCTCATGATCTGAGGTGTATATCAAACCATAATCAATTGTACCCTTTAGGTACCTCAATATGTGTTTTTCCACAATCAGGTGAACATGTCTCAGATCAATCATATACTGACTCAAGGTGTTCATCGCAAAACATATGTCTGGTCTTTTGTTTGGAAAATACATCAGTGATTTGATCATTTGTCTATACATGGTGAAATACACTATTTATGAAGATGTATCTCTTAGAAATTTCAGATTTGTTATTTAATGTAGGAGCATCCCCTTCAAATTCAAAACGCAAGCATGGAGGAAAAGGAACGACATCTCAGCATGACAGAGTTTCAAATTAGAAATTAACTCAGAATTAAATCGAGTTGTTGAGATATTTTTGAAAGCAACATTTTAAAATATTTTGTGTTTTTAAAGTCGTGAAGGACTATAAGGGGTTTTAGATATTGAGTGTTGACTCTTATCTGGAAATAACTGTTATTTATTGTAATAGGACAGAGTAGGTAACCTCTAAGAGTTTGATAGGATAGGTTATAGACATGACGATGAGAGCTCGTGGAGCCAGTCCTTAGATAGTTTGTTGTTGCATTGTAAAAGTAGTGTGATTATTATGAGATTAGGAGATAAGGAGATACAGAGAGATTAGTAGAACATAATAGAGTATAAGAAAGAATATGTAATTTGTTTTCATGAATGAATAGAACAGACAGAATTGCCCCAAATCCTTGGTCTGTGTTCATTTGAATGTGTGATTGAATGAATGTTATATTCTGTGTGTATGTGATTCAATTCATTTTGTTCATGTGTGATTTTTCAAGAGTTGATCATATGAGTTTGTGACGAAGTTGGATAAGTTTAAATTGTTTCTCTTTTGAAACTCGTATGCAAGGTGTGCATCTCGAACACAAGGAGTGCATCGATTGAGTCTCATATTGACTCAAAGGAGTTCAGAGAGAACAAAGGAAACTTAGACCATGTGAAAGGAGTACATAGTGTCAAGGAGTGACCAAGCATCAAAGAACCAGAACAGAGGAACACCAGGTGGGTGAGGAGAATTTATTTTCAAGAAATCCTTCCATATGAGTTATCAAAATCCCAAGAACACAAGGTGTGTGTCAGAGGCTGAAATACTTTAAAGATCAAGCTCAGAAGGGATATAACTTTTCATAAGTTTTGACGAGTTCCAAGAGTGGACTCGTAGGAGGAGAAAAGGTTTGAAACCTTTGAAGACTAAGAAATATTCTAAGTCAAAGGAGACCAGAAGTTCAGGAAGAGGAGTGACAGTGGCCGTTGGATCACCAAGAAAAGAGTCAACATCTGTCTGATCAGAACAAGGTGCATGAGACTTAGCACTTCACACACATAGGAGAGAAAATTCATCAAGGTTTGAGACTTGATATTTCCAAATCCCAAAGAGTCGGAAATCTGAAGTGAATCTTAGTCGTTCGATCATCGGAAGAATATATGAGCCGTCAGATTAGCTGAAGTGAACCTCAAGCATCAGATCGCCCAATTGAATTTGAGTCGTCAGGTACTGTAAGCCCAGGAGGATTCAAGTTTGAAACTTGAGATTTTCAAAGCGGGAAGAGCCGAAGAGTCGAAGCGAATTTGGACTGTTAGATCTAGGAGGGTACGTGTCGGCAGGTCGTGAGATCCAGAGGAAGGAAAAATGTGAAACGTTGAAACACCCGAAGCTCGAATAGTCGAAGAGATGAGAGCCGTCGATTTGCATGGGGACACTTGTCAACAGATCGTGAGCTCCGGGTAAAATGTAGTGGGGTTTCAGTTGAGATATGAGATTGTCGAAACCCGAAGATCCAAAGTAAATCTAGACTGCCAGATATAGAGGAGATGTGGCGTGAATTCGTGGACTTCGGTTAAACTCCCAAATTGATTCAGAGCCATCATATATAAGAGAGACGTGGCATAGATCCATGTACTCTGGGTAAAGATCCAAAGTAATCCTTGACCGTCAAATCAAGTGGACACACTTCAATGGATTATAGCCTTCAGATAAAAGGCATTGGGAAGAAGGGTGAAGTTTAAGATTTGAGATCTCAGAAGTCTGAATACCTGAAGGAGATATCAACCATTGATTGAGAGGAGGGCCATAGGACCATTGATCCGAGTTGAAAGGTCAAACACCCGAAGTGAAGGCAGGATCATTGATTGAGAGGACATGTGTCCATAGATCATCAACTCCGTAGGACCGATGTATGAAAGGAAGCGGGGTTTGAGATTTGAAAATCCCGAAACCCAAATCACGAAGGTGATCTTGACCGTTCATTCAGAAGGGGCCGATCTGGTCCGTAGATTTGAAAAGCACAGATTTGAACTGCCAGTTCAGACAGTATCATCAAGATCGCGAGATTGACAATCCCATAGCATTGTGGGGACTTGAGTTGTGCGAACTTTAAAATATTGAGGGTGGGCCACAATCGAAACCATGGTTTCGACAAGAGGACACGTGGAGGCTCGAGGAGGATTGCGAGGCGAAAAGTAGTTTGATTGAAATCACCTTTGGCCGTGCCTACAATTGCGTGGTCACGTGAGGTCATTACTCAAGGTCACATCAATGGGGGGCTTATTAAAGAAAGGAGATAACACCTCACACTCTGATATTTCATAGGAGAGCGAAAGGGAAGGTTGTGGGTGTTGTCAAACCTGCACTAGGAAGCCGAAAGGGCCTGTGTTTAGATATAGAAGGAGACTGTTAAGGTTTCAGAGGGTCATTGACTCAAGAACCAAATATCCTTGACCTAGATATTGTGTATCCCTACGGGGGAGTAGGGGGGCTGCATCAGGTGGTATCCGAGCTGATATTGAGTTTGTTTGCAGACAACAGACAAAGGAGAAAGGAGGTAATTTGGTATCAATTGTGGTATGAATAATTGGATTTTTGTTTGTAGGTGATGCAGTGGAATCATGCCACCAAGAAGGCGTAGAGAAAATGTAGAAATGGAAGAAGAAATGAGGGGATTCTAAATGAGACTGGACGCCATGGAAGAAACACAAATAAGAGTACCAAACACTAGAGATATCAGTGAAGCTGAGAGCAAAGAAGTAGAGGTCGAAGAAAATGTAGCAGAGGATGTTGCACAAGATCACTTCATAAAAGTTGTTTCAAAGATAGGATCCAGAAAAAGAATAAAGGTACCAATGTATGAAGGCAATTTGGAAGTTGAAGAATTGTTAGATTGGGTACATGCTATGGACAATTACTTCGATTACGAAGATATCAAAGAAGACAAGATGGTGAAGCATGTAGTGACAAGAATGAAAGGTCATGTAGCGCTATGGTGGGATGAACTGCAATATGAATGCAAGAGAAATGGTAAGCACAAAATTAAGAACTAGGATAGGATGGTAGCCAAGATGAAGGCCAAATTTATCCCAAAGGACCGTCAAATCAATTTGTTCAGAAAATTGCATAACCTGAGACAAAAGAGTTTATAAGTGAAGGAGTACATTGAGGAATTTTACAGACTAGACATCAGTGCTAGACAGAAAGAAAATGAGGATGAAAAGACATCCAGGCATATCAATGGGATGAGATATGAAATCCAAGAGGAGATCAACATGATGTCAGTTATTACAATAGAGGATTCTTATCAAGGAAACTTCAAAGCTGAAGAGAAATTGGCCAGGAAGTAAAGCCAACAAAGCAGAGGAGGAAATTCAAGAAGAGTTAAGGGAACCAACAGAGAGAAGTTCCAGAAGTTGAAGCATGAAGCTGAAAAAAAACATAGTCACCATCAGAAAGGTGGAAGTTCTAAAGAAGGAAAACATGGTGGAAGAATTTCTTTTTCTAGAGGAAGAGGAAGAGGAAGAGCTAGAGGAGGTGTAGTTAGATGCTATACCTATGGAAAGAAAGGGAATAAATCTTGGGAATGTCCCAAGAGAAAGAACGAAGGAGGAGGTGAAGCACACATCGCTGAAGCACATAAGCATGCGGAAGCAGAAGCAACAGAAGGAGGAAAGAACCTCATGATGAGGAAAGTTCTTCTTAAACTAGAGAAGGAACCAGAGGAACCAGTTCAGCGAACAAGTCTGTTCAGAAATGATTGCAATGTGAAAGACAAAGTTTGCAAGGTGATCATAGATAGTGGGAGCACTGAAAATCTAGTATCCACAGATATGGTGGAGAAACTAGAGTTGAATACAACTGCACATCCAAACCCATACAAGTTATCATGGTTGCAGAAAGGACATCAAGTAATGGTAAGTCAACAATGCCAAGTTGACTTTAAAATAGGAGGTTATAGGGATGAAATATTGTGTGATGTAATTCCTATGGATGTCTGTCATATTTTATTGGGGAGACCATGGCAATTTGACAGAAAAGTTATTCATGATGAAAGAAAGAATACTTGTACCCTAGAAAAGAATGGTAGGACACATATGTTGTTACCAATAGAAGACAAAGAGAAAATGAGGGAAGCTAGTTCAAGTATACTTCTCATGAGTGGGAAGGAAATCTTGAATGAAGTCAAGAAGAAAAAGAAATAATGTTTGTTGTAGTGAGGAAGCCTAGAGTTATCCTTACAAATATTTCTGTGGAATATTTGCCTGAAAAAATACAAGAACTATTASAGAACTTTRCTGACATAGTAGTGGATGAGTTACCACACTCATTTCCACCCATTAGGAGTATAAGCCATCATATTGACCTTATTCTAGGAGCTAGTTTACCAAACAAAGAAGYTTATAGGTTGACACCTAGGGAGAATGAGGAAGTCAAAAATAAATTCTAGGAGTTGTTGGATAAAGGTTTAGTCAGGGAAATCCTAAGMCCATGCACAGTACCGACTGTGTTAAGTCCAAATAAGGATGGAGGATGGAGAATGTGTACAGATTCCAGAGCCATCAACAAGATGACCATTAGGTATACATTTCCTTTACCAGGGATGGATTATTTGATGGATTGTTTGAGTGGAGCAAGATATTTTTCCAAGATAGACTTGAAGAGTGGATATCATCAAATAAGAATGAGAGAGGGAGATGAATGGAAAACAACATTCAAGACAAATGAAGGATTGTTTGAATGGCTGGTCATGCCATTTGAGTTGACAAATGCACCAAAAATATTTATGATATTGATGAATGAAGTGTTGAAAGACTTCATAGGTAAATTTTTCATAGTATATCTGGATGACATACTAATCTCCAGTAAGACAAAAGGAGAACACTTAAGACATATGCCATCAATGATGGAAAAGTTGCTGATAAATATGAAGAAAAGTTCTTTTATGAAGAAGGAACTCATATACTTGGGTTTTGTGATCTCTTCAAATGAATTGAAGATGGATCCAAAAAAGGTGAGAGCAATCAAGGAATGGCCATCACCAAGCAACATATTTTAGGTCAGAAGTTTTCATGGGTTAGCAAGTTTTTATAGAAAAATTATCAAAAATTTCAGTGGTATATGTGCACCCATGCTGGACAATGTGAAGAAGAAACAAAAGTCTTTTAGTTGGATAGAAGAAGATGAAAAAAATTTCAAAGTGTTCAAGGAGAAAATAGGACACCTCATCAACCCTCCCATATCCAAGCTTGGAAAGTTGCATAATGTCTTTGAGAAATTACTTGTTTGACATGTAATTATTTGATGCACATGCTTAGGTGGATCATTTATTGGTTTAATTTACTCATAATGATATTTTGAATTGATATCCTTGGAGGGTATGCTTATTTGTCTTTGCAGGACCTAGTTGGTGGATAATTTTGGAGGAATAAATCTAGCTTGGGCTTCCATGGGATTGAAGCCCACATGTTGGATGCCAAGGGCCCGCATGCCATATGAGAGAGATGAAACTTTGGAGGAATATAAGATGACTTGAGATACATAAATTAGCCCCTACATGCCAAATGTTTTACCTAGGAGAGGCAAAACGTCATCCTTAGAGGCATGGCGTCGCCTAGAAGGGCCAGGGTTTGGTGGTGAGGTTATCACTCATTGACACATGGATGTTTTGAGGAGAATTATGCCTTGACCATGAGGATATGGCCTATATGATTTACATGTGGCCTTTGGAGGCCTAATGATGCTTCTCCAACACCAATGACTTTCTCCTAGTGTCAAAATGTCCCCTAAAGGGGTGACGTCGCCTTAAGTTAAGGTTTCTTTTTGTGTAAAAGTGATTTTAAAGATGTATTGTTTAATATTATTTGTGTAAAGGGGAAAGATTAGGGTTTTTGACCCCTAATATTATGTTTTACCCTAAAATCATGTGGACAAACTATGTTAGTGACATTTTGTATAAATAGAGATAATAAGATGTCATTTTAAATCATAACTCTGCTCTTGTGAGAGGACAATTGGACTGAAATTTTCACTAGGTTTGGCTATTTTCTATATTGTTCTATTGTGTATGGATATCTCTTTGGTTATTGGTTGATGGAAGTGATGTGCTAGTCTTGGAAGGCTCTTCTTTGCTATTGTGGTGGTTTGTCTTAGCTTTTTTCCTTGAATTGGTAAGGATTTTTACATTGTGCTATCATTTGTTATTCAAGTCAAGGTTATTTTATAGAGATAGCTGGGAAGTATAAGGGAATACACCCCCACCTTAGTCTCCATCATTTTATTCTTACATTTATTGGTTGAATAAGGGTTTTCTAAGAGAAGTATAACTGCATATACCCTCTTAGCCTAAACCCTAGCTAGGGATACTTTCCTTGGGGAGTAAGAGGATTTACACCCTGAAAGAGGTAGTAAATCTACATAATTTTTTGCTTGACTCCATTAACCCAATCATTAAAGGCACTAGTCATCACTTGTTGCATTGGAGATATAAAATTGTTTCTTTGGGAAACATGAAATTTCATGTTTTTGAAGTTGTCCATAGTGGAATCAAATCTATGCTATAAATGCTTTCTTGAGCCACTAGGTAATTTAATTTCTCCAAGTATTTATTTTTGATGTTAAAAATTTAACCTACAACCATTAGGGATGCAGAAAACCCTAACCAAACTCTTCAATAACTCCTAATTTAACTGTTGAAAATTGCCTAAAATCTGCCCACAAAATCTACTAAGTACAACACATCTTTTGGAAAGTTTTGAGCAATTTTTAGTGATTAAATCTCTTGCTGTAATAAAAATTTTGTTACAGCCATAAGACTCATAAATATCATTGCAGTTAGCTTTTTACAATAGCCTTTCTTTTTATTCTAAAGTCTTGTTCTATCATTGTTGAGCTTAACTAGTTTCTACTAGCTTGTCTCATGCTTATTCAATTGGACTTTTAGCACTTATATTTCAGCCCTTATTATTTCTTATGTGATGATATATATCATTGATTATTTCTGAAATTAGGGACAACAAGATTAAATTGATTTTCCACCTAACATTACTATATGCAAGTGTGGCGTTTCTTGTGTCTCAGGAAGGTACAAACAACCTTTGAAGGAATCCAAAGACTTGGAAATATTAAACCACTGAAAGATGAGTCATCAAAGACATATTTCCTCTTCCATCACTGACCTTCAGGGATATACTTCTCTTCTTTCCCTTCCATCCATCTCAATCCCCCCAGGGTTATCAGGATCGCCTCCCTAGAGTTACCTAGTCACCCTCTAAGTGAGGGACCTATATCAAGGTGACATTGGGTATATTGTCCCTTAGTTGTTGCCATCTTGGTTTTTTTTTCAAGATTTTCCCAACCTAAAACTTGTGCGATAAAAGAGACAATTCCTAACGAGGAAGGGCTAGTAGATGGGTTGTTGAGGGTAGTTTCATAAATCTTATAACCAAGTAAGGTAGATCCCAACACTGCAACACTCAAAGGTGAGTGAGGAAGTTGAACCGATGAGGTGATAACACCAGGAATATCTTCCAACACTAGTGGGAGGCTAAGAAATAATTTGGAATGACGAGGATTCTGTGGTTCTTATGTGTTTCTGGACTAGCTAAAACGTGTGTGTGGATTATGATGAGATAAATAAATGAAAATTTCTTTTATATTTTGTGTAATATCTCAACAAATTCGTTTACAGATGCATGTAATCAATGGTCATACATAAAAAAACTAAACAAGTAACAATGTAGGGTAGTTTGGCTTTAGTTCTCGTGGGGGAAACAAAAAATAAAATGCATGTGTCCTAAAATATGTAACGTCCTTCCTCTCAAAATAACACTAGGCCTTCCAAAAACACTCAATAATGGGGCATGAACCCACCAAAATAGGAACTAGTGAAGGTATGGACAATTAGTTATAATGGGGGGTGAAGGGGGGATATCTTGAAAGTACTCGCAATATTTCCCAACAACCATTGAAAATATAATTGAGGTGCAATTGCATCCCACAACCACAACCTCGGTGGAAAAAACCTATATTTGGCCAATAATATACCTTGATCAAGAACACCATTTATATTTTTTTTCTAATAAATGGGTCATGGGCTGGATGCTTTCCAAGAGTTGGGTGACTAAATGAGGCATGCACAGAACAACCAGACTTCAACCTGCTGGTGTAGGAATGATTGATTTAGAGGATTTTGGTATCCTATTTCACAACTTCTAAGTTTGAATGAGAAATGATAATGGGGAGTTATTTGGATACCTATCCCCAAGATCCTAACTTAGACTACAAATTTATTTTGTGTTCCTCTTGCGAAGGTTAAATATGAGTTGTTTAATGGTTTCTTTTAGTATTTGATATAGGATGTGAGATTGGGGTCATGAACCAATCTCGATGATTAAAATGGTGTGGAAAATTTCCAAAGATATATGAAGTCTTTCTGATTCTCTAAGATCACTTATGGGCACGTGGAGAAGATCATATATGACTCCAAGTATACGATATAAATTTTGTGTGTGGTGAGATTCTTTTGTGTGCAAGAAGTGATTATATGAAATGATTTTCAATAATTTAGTGATCAAAATTTTAACATGTGTACATCACTTGGTCCTTTACCAATCTTGATTAGCTCTATCTTACTAGATTTCAAAACAATCCTTGCGAAGTTTTAAAATCCCTATATCACTAGCATGGTGGACATGTGGGTCCTTACTCTTGATATTTTTAATATTCTTAGGATGTTATATAACATAAGAAATCTTTGAATCTATCCCTAGATTGTAGACATGTGGGCATGTATAGGCCCTTTCAAATCCTTTAAACTTCCTAGGCTATTTTTCTTTAAGAACTTGAAACTATCCTAAGATTGTAAACATGTGGGCATGTATGGGCCCTTACAAATATTTTAAGGTGGTTTTTAAAAAAAACAACCTAAGAGGTATTGGCCTCTCCTAATTGATTGATTTAATTTTAAAGGGAGATCAATATTTCTTAAAATACCCTCTTTCTTATTTTCTCGGATCACTCAAAGGTGCAAGGGAAAGAACATACTCAAAGATATCAAAATAGTCTCTTAGTCCCGATTTAATGTGATGATTTGTAAAAGAAAATATTTAATATTGAAGTTAAAATGCTATGCTAATCCATCCATGTGGAAAAAATAAAAGGGGAATAAGTTATGTTTTTTTTATCCCTTTAAATGTCTATGTGTGCCTAAGTACCTATGCAAGAAATAACTCAAAATCTACTTTTTATGGATTTACAAAGTGATGAAAAATAAACCTAGCCTACTTAGTGAAATTGGACTCAACAAGCCTTACAATCAGTGGGAAAGAAGACTTATGTGCGACTACATTTGAGACAGTCACGCATGATGCACAATCTACGTGAAATTAAAAGGTGGACAATGCACAGTTCTGTGTGGCCTGCACGTCTGTTTTGAAAAAATCCATGCAAACATAAGGAAATGGTGGGATTGAAATTTAAATTGATCTCTCTTGATTAGAATCCCAAATATTCCATCTTAGGGTTGGAATAGGATGGTTTTGATCCCTGCAAACACAAATGAGTCAGAAATAAATCTCAAGTACTATAATTGGGGAGGAATTTGATCCAAGTCCCCAGTATGGTCGCCAATCTATAGTTCTTGTTTGAGCACTAGAGTGAGCAAAACAAAATAGGTGAGTTTCCTTGTTATGCCAACAAGACAATACAAAAGTGATTTAGTTGATTAGTGGTTCAACTAGAGAAAAAAAAAATTAAAAAAATAACAAGAAACCAAAACTAAAATAAACATGTAAAAACTCAAATAAATGCATGAAAGAGACACAAGAAATAGCTACCAATATGATTGATATTTGAATTGATAACACCTAGGAGAAGTATGGGAACTTATGAATCCCCTCTTCCTCCTTGGGAGGGCTCTTGAATCCTCCAAATACAAAACTATCTTCTTCTAACGATGAAAAATGGAAATACAATGGTGAAGACTTGATTTTCAAACTTCTCAAGAGGAGAGAAGTGCAACACTTGCTATGGATGCTTAAGAGGATTTAAGAGAAAGACGACTTCTACATAACAATACTTAAAATTATTCTCTTTGTTTGCATACCTTGGTCATGTATTTATAGGACCAATGAAACTTTTTCATAACTTGCGTGTAGTGTGAATGGGAGCCCATATAGGTACTACCCATCCCCTCAATATCCCCAAGGCTAGATTTCATGTAGATTTGAATGTTTGTCTGATTACACTCCAATATGGAAATATTTGAGGCCCAACCAATTTCATTAATGCAATGTTTCCACATCAACACGAGTTCTTGTGGAGATAGTCACGCAAACCATGGAGTTTGTGCATTCAATTCTCTATTGGACCATGTGGATTGCACAAGTCAAATTTGGGAAAATTGTGATGAAATTCAATAACTATTTTGTATTGTTTTTCTTGTTGGATAAGTTCTGTAAATGCTTGAGGTATGTTTATTAATGTGTTGTGTTGGTGCTTGTATTCAACCATTTCCTGTACTGCCATGATAATTTTTCCGGTGATAATAGAAGGGATGAGGACATAGAGAGAGAAAATAATTGAAGAATTCAAAGAGGAAGTCAATTCAACAGAGAAACATCACAAAGAAGAGTTGGGAAAAATGTTACAGATACAGACTAATAAGATGAGTGCAGAATTTAAGAAGAAAATACAAACAATTGAAAGTCTGCATAAGGGAGAATTGGATTCCCTCAAATTGGCACATTCTAAAGATACATAGCATCTGAAAAACAATCATGCATATGAGATATCCAACCCACAAGAAGAATGTATGGAAGCCATCAAGTTTACTGAACAACTGGAACATAAAATACAAGGACTGGAACATGATAAAGAAAAACTTGAAAAGGATTTGGAAGAAAATCAAACAAGAGCTCTCATTTTGGAAACCATAAATCATAGACGAGTTTAGGGGATAAATTTAGCAAATGGGCTATTTTTCCATGGTTTTTCCCAAAAAAAAGATTCACCAATTTCAATTTTTTCTAAAAAGGATTCGCCGAAATTCTATAGAATAAAATTATTTTACCTTAAAAATTGCCAAAGTTTTATAAAAACTATATAAAATCCTTAGAAATTTGAATATTTCTACAAAACTATTGCCAAACATTTTACATTTTGAATATTAAGGACTAGTAATATTAGCGTGTGTTTCTACATTTTAATATAAATTTTCATCCTTAAAATCATCCCTGCCATAAAGGCAGAGGCAAAATTTATCAATGAAGAGTTGAAATCAATGTCGAATCAATGTTTGTGTGTATTAAATGATATCCAAATAAATAGAGATGATTAAATAAAGCTAGAGGACTAGATGGAGGAAATGAGAGTCAAATATCAAAAGGCTCAGGATTCCTTTGACAAAATTGTGGATTGGAAAATTGTATACCAATATCCACCAAGTACCTTTCCACTCTACACTACTAGACAAAAGACAAAATACTAGGTCTTGTTTGATACCCGAAATAATCTCTTAGAAGACATCAAAAACATTCAAAAGACAGGGACACATTTATACAAGAGATTATGGAATGTCTTTGATGAGCTACTGGAAGAATTCAGATGGAGGTTATGCTCAACATTGATGATGCATTCCTTGGTGAAGTAATAATAGTAGAATTTGAAGACAGAAGGGGTGTTAGCCAAGGAGTTATTGAGCATATTACAAAATTTACCAAAGAGGTCCTAAATGACTATTTGATGAAGCCAATGAGACTGATCACATTGGACAAAGATTTCATCAAGAAGACTGAGCAAGTCTTGAAGCTGGAAGTAACGACTAAGATATGTGATGGATATTTGTACCTAGAGAAAATGAAAATGAGTAAGCTGGAAACAATCTTGGAAGACTATGCACTATGGAAATAATATAGGGATATAATGGAACTACATAGACTCTCATGATTGTTTCATTTTTCAATTGATCCTGCTCATTTTGATTACTCTCACTTGTGTAAAATATGAATAGTGAATGTGAAAGAATGATTCTGAATTGTCCTATGACATCATGGTAGTTACTGGATGTAAATAGTCCCTCTTGTTTTATTAAAAGAGGGAACTACGAAAGAGAGGGGGATTTTGGTCTATGTTATATCGAAACAATAAATTTATTGTTGAATGAATAGAGCAAGAGACGTCTTGGATATTTATGATTCAAATATGTGTGTTTGAGATTCTTCTTTGTGCATATGCCTACTATGTGAATGTTATAGAATTTTTTTTATGAATTATTTCTTCACTTTGTTCTTGATATTTATGTTGTCATTGATTTCCTTATGAGTATAGAAACATGTCTTGGATATAATATGTAATTAATTGTTTTTATGTCTATTTCATTTGTTATGTTAATCCATTACTCACATATATGAACTTCTTCTTTTGCAGGTAATAATATATTTCATTGTTCTCATATTCGTTATCTTGCTCCTGATCAGTTAGGATAGGTAGATATAGAGTAAGGTTGGAATATTTTTAGATAGTATTAGTTGGATTTTTAATTCAGATTTTAATTCATTTGAGAACATTATGCTCTTAGATTCATATTAGAAAATATTTTAGAGTGGCAACTCGGCCCACATACTAGTCGAAACACTATACCAAACAATAGTAGGTCTAGTTGTGACTTTCCATTAGGTGTTCTCCCTTACGTTCTTGACAGGACAATCTAGACCCGTGAACACAACGATTAATTTTAGAAGAGAAACAAAAATGGGTTACAAAGATGCTAGGTTATGACTTTTAAAATATCTACAAGAAAGGAAAGAATAATATTGTAGCGTCCCCGACCATCCATGCCAGACCATGCTACGCTAGAGAACTCTTACTGTTCTCTCTCTGTGGAACATATTGTAACATAACCAGTATGCAACTGAGCTATGCCACATAATTTTTTTGAACTGCATGCAATTAAAACATACACACACAGAACTCTTGCAGAAGAATTATATATAAAACGTGAACATACAAATACATCTGTAAATACACGGATTCACACTGAAATAATAGTAAACATATACATGCAACATATACAGGAAATACCCATAAAAATAAACATGTAAATAAAAATGCAACATGTAAATTTATCACACAATTGACACTTATCTTGGTAATAATGTCACCAACTGCGTGCATACCTTCCACGAACCTCCCAACCTTATACCACACTGTTCATCACTCTCAACAGTGAGTCACCCCCGATCTGGGACTAAACTCCACCCGATTAAAGGGATTCCTAACCAGGCTAAAGGCTCATGGACAACAGGAAAGACTCTGTCATTGGTGCCAACTCAAACTAACAACCTACCGTCCTTCATTCCCCACATGCCTGTCCCACATAGGAAGTGTTCCCCTTCTCTTCTCAACAATCCTTCGGCTTCCCCACTTCCTTTCCCGGCTTCAGCAACAAGCCAGACATGAAGTCTCAGAGCATTGTAGCTACAGATTAGCACCTTCAAGAAATCAATTCCCAAAAATTCTCTCACACAAAGAATTTCTCACGGGCCTGATAACCCACCTCTTCAATATCCCATGGGCCTGACAATCCTCTTCTTTAATCCATCTCCCAAGATAACCAGCTACACCCTCACAAAATGGTCATGGATACAGGTTCAGGTATAGTCATGAAGGTACAAAATATAGCTCAATAGGTGTGTGTATGCTCATGGATGATTGTCTGGATGACTGAATGATGGAAGGAATGATGGGAAGAATCATGGAAAAGATCATTGGAAATGAACTAAGTCCCAAGAATATGTATGCATGTCCCCAACTTGACACTTGTCATGTTGGGAGATACTTTGGACCACTTGTCTCCAACTTTAGAACTTAGGATAAAATAATTATCCATACTTTATATTTAAGAAATATTAATATAATATTCCTTTTTGGCTCAAGCTCCCTAGCTTAGCCCCTTTTCCTTAAATTTTAGGCCCCTCCCTTTCCCTAACCAGTGGATTTTAGTCCCCCATATCTTTTATTGTGGTCGGTCTACATGCAACGATGTATTTTATATTAATTATTAGACATGTACAAAATTAGGCACACTGGCCTTTAACATCTAGGCTCTCCGGCCTAATCAAAACATAAGCATCCTAGCTCATAATAACTAGCTCACCAGCCTATAAAACATACCATATACACAAAGGCTCGTTGGCCTCACAATTGCGCACACTTAAGATGTTGCGCACGGTATCCTAGAATGTGCACACTTCATCATTTCACTACGCAGTACATGCACGCACTATGCCATGAAAGGTGCATAAAAAATTATGTTAGACAACTCACCAGCTTAAGTAAATTTTCATTTATACTTACAATTGGGCGCGACCTAGGGATATTACAATCCCCTCCCCTTATTTATGGACTGTCCTCAGTGCATCATGTACCCATATACAACAAAACTTCAAAAATCCTAAAAAATATGTGGATATTCTACCCGCATTGCATCCTCATGATCCCAAGTAGCGTGCTCAGGACCGTACCAGGTCCATTGGACCTTTACAATCCCTATGGATTGTTTCCAGAACTGTATGATTTTTCGGTCCAGAATGCGTACTGGATGCACTTGGAAAGCGCCTTCTTGTTCCACCTGAATCACATTCCAATCAATAACATGATTAGCATCAGGTATATATTTCTTGAGCAGAGATACATGGAATACATTATGAACAGACATAGATGCAGACAATGAAATCATATAAGAAATTGGACCAATCCTCTCTAGGATTTCAAACAACCCACAATAGCGAGATGCCAACTTTGAACAATTTCCCAACTTCAGGGAACTTCTGTTGGCTTTCACTTTCAAGAATACATGATCACCCACTTCAAATTCCCTGTGAGTTCTGCCCTTATCAGCATAACTTTTCTTCCTATCTTGGGCAACCTTTAAATTTTGTTTTATTTTTATCATTTTCTCCTCCATTTCCCTGAGAAAATCTGGTCCAACCGATGCTTTGTCTTCTAGGTTATCCCAACTTACTGGTGTGTTGCACTTTCTTCCATAAAGTGCCTCAAATGGGCTCATCTTTAGAGATTCTTAGTACCCATTGTTATAAGAAAACTCTACCAAGTGTAGGTAGTCTTCCCATTTTGATGGTTTATCCATCACATACATCCTTAACATATCTTCAATCACTTGATTCACCCTCTCTGTTTGACCATCTGATTATGGATGATAAGTTGTACTAAAATTCAAATTTGTTCCAAATCCATTAAATAATCCCTTCCAAAATTTTGAGGTAAATTTTGGATCTCTGTCAGACACAATTGTCTTGGGTATGCCATGCAATCTAGAAGTTTCCTTCATACAAACATCAACAATGTTCGCTTCCTTGTGAGTGAGCTTAACTGGAACAAAATGGGAAACTTTAGTAAGCTTATCCACCACTACCATGATAGAATCATGTTGCTTGTTTGTTCTGGGAAGTTTAGTGATGAAATCCATTGTTACAACTTTCCATTTCCACTCAGGAATGGGTAATGGCTATAGCAAACCAGTTGGGTGTCTATGCTCAACCTTTACTTTTTGACATTTCAAACATATGGCAATAAAATCAACAACCTCTTTCTTCATTCCTAGCCAATAATATTGGCTCTTGACAACTGCAATAGTTTTCTGATATCCTAGGTGCCCAACATAAGGTACATTATGCATTTCTCTCAATATCAAAGTTTTCAATTCCTGATAATTTGGTACATCAATTTTGTCCCTGTACATGAGAATTTCATCATTATCTAGCTTGTAATCTTCAATTTTCTGCTGCAAAATACCTTGTTGTAATTTTGCCACTAATTCCTTGTATTGCAAATCTGATTTTCCAGCCTCTATAATTCTAGGTTTTAAATCTGATTGGTACATGCTAATGGATGTAGCATGCATTTCATGCACTCTTCCATTGAGTGCATCAGTCACTTTGTTCTCTTTCCCCTTGATATGCTTTATATCAAAGTCATATTCACTTAGAAATTCTAACCATCTGCTTTGCCTAGCATTTAGAGTTGGCTGATCAAATAAATATTTCAGACCATTATGGTCTGTTCTTAGCTCAAACCTTTTCCCCATGAGGTAGTGTCTCCATTTCCTCAAGGCATTCACTATGGATTCCAACTCCAAATCATGAGTGGCATAGTGTCTTTCATGCTCCTTCAAATTCCTTGATTCATAACATATAACAAACTCATTTTGACTGAGGACTCCACCAAGTCCCTCTTTACATGCATCTGTGCATACAATGAAGTCTTCATTTGGGTCTGCAATCCTTAGTATTGGATCACTTGTTAACAATTGTTTCAAGTGTTGAAAACTCTTTTCACAATCCAATTTCCACTGAAACTTCACACCCTTTCTTTGCAAGGAAGTGATTGGGTGTGCAATCTTTGAAAATCCTTCAATAAATATCTTGTAGTATCCTGCAAGGCCCATGAATGCTCTGACCTCTGTCACATTCTTTGGTGTTGACCATTCTCTAATGGCTTCTATCTTCTCAGGATCTACTGCTATCCCATCCTTTGAAATGATATTCCCCAAATAATGAATTTTCTTCTAATAAAATGAGCACTTGCTCAATTTGGCATACAACTGATGATCCCTTAATACTTGCAACACCATTCTCAAATGATGCTCATGCTCTTCTTCTGACTTAGAGTATATAAGAATGTCATCCAAAAATACAATGACAAACTGGTCTACATATTTTTGGAAAACACCATTCATTAAGCACATGAAAACAACTGGTGCATTTGACAACCCAAATGGCACCATTGTGAACTCATAATGACCATACCTTGTCCTGAAGGAAGTCTTGCCGATATCCTCCTATTTAATCCTTACCTGATGGTATCCTAACCTGAGATCTATCTTTGAAAATATCTTTGCATCCTTCAATTAATCAAAAAGATCATCAATCCTGGGCAGAGGATACTTGTTCTTAACAGTCACCTTATTCAACTATCTGAAATCAATGCACAATCTTAATGTTCCATATTTCTTCTTCACAAACAAGACTGGGGAACCCCAAGGTGACACACTTGGGTGTATATACCCTTCTTCAGGAGTTCTTCAAGTTGCATTTGCAACTCCTTCAGCTCTGGTGTACTCATTCTGTAAGGAGTCTTTGACACTGGAGCTGCTCCAGGCATTAAATTTATAGAGAAATCAATATCTCTCTTTGGGGTTAGTCTTGACACCTCCTTGAAGACATCTTCAAAATCTTCCAGGACTGCATAATCTTCCAAATCTGGCACCTTATCTTTAGGTGTCTCTTCCATATGAGTTGCAAATATTTGACACCCTTTTCTGTAACATTTCTTCAGCTGCAATGCTGAAATTTCTCTGATGGTTACAACCCTGGGAATTCCTTGCACTTTCCTTAGGTTCCCTTCCTCATCCAAGCAAGTAAATTCCTTGTTATGACAGTATAGGACAACATGATGTTGGTCCAACCAATCCATCCCAATTAGACAGTCATAGGAACCTAAAGTCAAGATGTTCAACTCTTCCTGGTGTTCAGTCCATTCATGTCCATAAGACATGACTCAACCATCTCATTAACTTTTCTTTTGGCTCCTGTAGCTAGTTGCACCAACCAAGATTTTCCATGCTTGCTTCTTTGAAAATGCAAACTTTCCACCATCTTAGGATCTATATAACTATGACTAGCTCATGAATCAATTAAAATAGCAATGGTTTGGTTGTTGATCATACCTTCCACTTCAATCATATGTGACTGATACTCTGCTTGCTTGTTGTCTAGGGCTACACAGATCCTTGGCACATTTCTGCCCATGTCCTCCACTGTTTCAGCATGTTGTACATTGTGAACAGTTCTCACTTTTTCACCTCTGTGAGGACAATCTATGAACATATGATCCCCTTTACAACCCCAACATTGAATAGGTGGTTTCCTTGGCCTTTAACCCCCTGTTTCAATCGTTCTGGGATCTCTAGGAGTTTTCTGTCCCTGTGGATTATTTCTGAAGAATGGTGGCTTAGATCCCTTCTTCCTCTGATCCACCTTGAATTTCTTTTTGTCTTCCCAAGTTTTTTGGAAAGTTGGCCTTGATTTTTGCTGATCACAAAGGCATTTAGCTCGCCTTATGGTCTCCTCCAATGTCGTGGGATCATCATATTGTATTTTGTCACTGATGAAGGATGGAAAACCACTAAAATACCTTTGAATCTTAAATGTATTTTGGCCTTTAACCCCCTGTTTCAATCGTTTTGGTCTCTCTAGGAGTTTGTTTCCCTGCGGATTATTTCTGAAGAATGGTGGCTTAGATCCCTTCTTCCTCTGATCCACCTTGAATTTATTTTTGTCTTCCCAGGTTTTTTGGAAAGTTGGCCTTGATTTTTGCTGATCACAAAGGCATTTAGCTCGCCTTATGTTCTCCTCCAATGTCTTGGGATCATCATACTATATTTTGTCACTGATGAAGGATGGAAAACCACTCAAATACCTTTGAATCTTAACTGTCTCATCCTTGATGAAAGAGATATACTTCAACAGTTCTAAAAACCTTCTCTCATTCTCATCTATGGTCATACTCCCAATCTTGAATTCAAAGAACTCTTTCATTTTCTTGTCATAGTATCTCTTAGTCAAGTATTTCTTCTCGAAATACTTCTTGAATTCTCTCCAAGTAACACTTTTTTCTTTAATGTGTTGCACCTGCACAAGCTAATCCCACCACATGGATGAATTTCCCTTGAGTTGATATATGGAAATTCTACCTTCTGCATGAGAAGAATAATTATGCAATTGCAAGTACTTTCTCATGCCCAACTGTTATTGGATAAATCCGTAAGTGCAGACACTAACCGATCTCCCTAGATCCACCTGGATCTAGAACAAAGCAAGACAGAATAATACTCTTTCCCTAGATTTTAACTATTGAATTAAATAGGAGGAAAGAACAAGTTACATACCTTATAATCGCTTCCTATGGTCTTTGTTGCTCCTGCTTTTCTCCAGTGCTCTCGTGTAGGAAAGACCAAGACAACACAAACCAACCAAAGTGAAGAAAGCACAATCTATTCAACAGTCAATCTATGTATATGATCAATGAATTATACAATAAAGTGGAAATAGCTTTATGGGAAAGAATCATATTACTGTATCATATTAAATGTGAAAGAGAGATTACAACCATGGCCTTGATGTCGTAAGGTCCCTACCAATTGTCCTTCGTTCCCCACACACTTCTTGCTACAAGGATTCTGAGACCATAGATCTGATAGCTACTCACAATCTATCTTGACAAATCAAATCTCAAAGCCACTCTAACCAAGCCAAAGCTAACAATCTCAAGAACCAACCAAGCTAACCCAAGCTCACTTTCTCCATGAGAAATCCTCTCCTTTTATAAGTTGAAGAGGATAAGGTGAGGAGGTTAGGATGATCCCACTAAATCATGAAAGCGAGTAAGATCCAAACCATTTGGATGCCACCTCACCATAGAAGTTTCTCCTTCTAGAATATTAGAGAAAACACTCATTTTTCCCACATGCAGGAATTCTCGCACCCTAGCTATAGAGAAACCTGCGAACACCTCGCACCCTAGCTATAGTGCAACCTACGAGAATGGGTCATTCTCGCACCCTGCCTATATAACAACCTGCAAACTTCCTTTTTTATAAGGTTTTTACATAGGAAAATGCAACTTCTTTTCTTAGGAAAAGTTCTTCTCCCTTCTCTCTTCAGGAACTCAGGCCACTGACCCCTCTGAAGGAAACAGATAGGTTTACATCATTAACGATCATAGGGATGACGAAAATAATGTGTAACACCAACAACCATGTTTCTGCATCTTCATCCTTCTTGTACTCACCATCAAATGTAGGAGGTTTGATTTTGTTCATTTCTCCTCATAGTTCATCCACCCCAGAACTCTTATGCTTTATGACAGGGGATGGACTTGAGCTACTATGTGATCTCTTATTGGAAGGTCTCGGGGAGTGGTGGCGATGTCTGCTAACAATTCTTGTTTTTCTTTTCTCATCAGAAGGCATGTCACTTCCTGATTTGCTTGAGCCACTCTCCTTGTCCAATTTCTTTTTGATTCGGTTCAAGCTCTCCAATAACTTCATGTTGAAGTCATCCTACTACTCCTTGGCTTTCATAATCCTTTCATTATCAGCTTTATGGCTTTGGACATCCTTCTGCAAATTTTTAATGGTCTCTGCCATATTCATGTTTTCATCTCTTCCTTCTCCATGTCCATTGGAGTTTGTTCCTTCAATGCCCAAATGGACATCCATTCCTCTGCTCTCATATTTCTAACTGTAATTCCCCTATGCCTCTTCCATCACTCTAGAATATTCATTAATCTTGATCTGATCTAGTTGTTTTTAACTCTGCAAAATGTGAAGCCAACAAAACTTTGTCAAGTTTATGTGTTCCACAATTTCATGAAAATAGAACCATTCTAGTTCAATAATATATCAGACCTCTTTCTTCTGATTTCATGAAAAATTGAATGCCCAAATCAATTTTCTGGGTGGATAATTATATTCCACTGTCCAACACCTTTCCAACACCTACTCCCATGCTCAATTCCAAGTCTTGAGCAGAAAGTTATGGCTATTTAAAAATTGCCCATTAATTTTTTTGCTCATTTTTCAACTTGGCGTAACTCTGCGCTGTAAATATGAATTTTTGCACCTAATTCTTTGCAATTTTTATAAGATCTCAATTGGGTTTTTGCATAAACATATTATGGACATTCTATCCAAGTTTCACCTCATTCTAGGTTCTGGGATACCAGTTACAACCTGCTGAAGTTCTAGGCCAATTTGTGTTGGTCTGGAATGCTACAGGTACCTTATTTTCCATATTAAACACCTTTAACATGCCCAAAAAGTTAATTGAACTCTGATATTGTCTTCTATGGCTCCATATATTTCCATTTACTTCTCCTGCGCATCAATCTGATTCCGAAGTAGAAAGTTATGGCTCTTTGAAGTTATTGGGGTCTTAAAATTTACCCTTCACTGTTTGTGCTGTAACTTTCTCATAATAGATCCGTTTGATGAACAATTTACACCATTAGAAAGCTCTCTTTGAGATCTTTTATTTGAGCTACAGAGACAGAGTGTACCTTTGGTATACCTTTGTCTCGTTGTCTTTGAGTTGCTAAAAATGCTCTTAAGGCCCTCAAAAATGCGTTGCAAAAAGATGACATTCAAATGATATAAAACGTCGTATAAAATCACTAGTTTTCTGCTATTGTTCACCCTTCAAATGACTTCACGTGCACAAATTTCAATTTGTGCACTCGTATTTACCATGTGCATCAATAACACAAGGTAAATCGTGCTTTGCGCACTTTAAAACCACTGTGTATCACTTCTCTGTCGCGCCAATAACTTGCGCGCACTACTTTTATGTCGCACGCTAATACCCACCGCGCACAGTTTTGGGACCATGTGTTGATATCCACCACGCACAGTTTTTGTACCATGCGCCAATATCCACTGCACCCATTTTTTGTACCACGCGCCAATATCCACTGCACCCATTTTTTGTACTGTACACTGATATTCCATGCACATTTCACTCGACACACTGCACCATGCCAAATTTTAGTACGCCCCACCACGCACCAATAATTTGCGCCGCACCATTCACTAAATTGTCGTGCGACCACATTTACCCACATTGTACACGTAGCTACCATACCCCACTGCTCTCTGCCAATACTGCGCACACCACATGCGGCATTATTATGAATGTCCACATCACACACACTTCTTATGTGCATGCACACTGCACAATGCCAAATTTAGCGCGTGCACCCGCACACCAACAATTTTTCGCGTGACGCCAAAATTTAATGCACGCACCAGAAAACAACTATTTTTCTGTGCGGTACCAAAATTTAGCGTGCACACCCATTGTTAAGCCCTAATATTGGCTCATTACCCCTTAATTGGGGCATATTATATTAGTAATGTTATTTTATTTATGTCGGCTTTAGGCCATTAGTTGTAATTATACCTCCTAGTCTCCTATATATACCAAGGAGACATTTTCA
>ML777963.1:1077389-1094346 GCA_009831015.1 Picea engelmannii
CCCCCCCCCCCCCCCCCCTCTTACCCCCCTACGCGTTCGACACAATGTAGAAAGTAATTCTCTCCATGCAAAGAATATAACACAAACCCAACATTCTCCAACTGGTTGTTTTCTTTGCATACGGGGGGTTATAAGGTTACATAATCAACAATCCATGGAAACAATGCCCATAGATCCTATACACCAAGAGAACTTCTCAGTGCTCACAGATTTTGTTAATGAATATGCAACGTTCTTCAAAGTGTCCACCTTCATCAACAACACCTTATTTTCTTCAACCATGTCTCTCACAAAGTGATATTGAACATCAATATGTTTTGTCTTTGAATGATAAGTTGGGTTTTTTGCTAGAAAAATTGCACTATGACTGTCACAATATATCCTTACATTTTGTTGTACCAACCCGATACCTGAACACAATCTTTGTAACCATATTGATTCCTTGCTTGCATGAGTGGGTGCCATGTATTCAACTTATGTAGTTGAAAGTTCCACTACAAACTATCTTTTGCTCATCCAACCGAGTTTTCCTCCAAACAGGTTAAACACATACCCACTTGTATATCTCCTACAATCCAGATCTCCAGCCTAGTCTACATCCACAAAGCCATGTATGTCCAACAAGCCATGTATGTCCTAGTCTTCCTTGGTAGCATAATCCATAGCTAGTAGTGCCACACAAATACTTGAAAACCCTCTTTACTATTGCACAATGCCCCTTCCCTATTTTTGGCATATACCTGCTCAAAACTCCCATTGCATGTGCAATGTCCAATCTAGTACAAAACATTTCATACATCAAGCTACCAACTGCACTCGCATATGGAACATGAGACATGTCCTCCTCCTCTTCCTGTGTCTTGGGACACTGATCCACAAATAACTTTACACCTACATGAATAGGGACCCTGATTTGTTTACATTCTTGCATATTAAACCTTTGCAATATTGTCTCAACATATTTTCTCTGATTTAACCAGAGTTTCTTGTTTTTCCGATCTCTTTAAATTTCCATGCCAAAAATGAAATTTGCAGCACCAAGATCCTTCATGTCAAATTTAGAGGACAACTGAGTTTTCACATCCTATATAATCTCCTCATTGTTTCCTATCAGCAACATGCCATCCACATACAGTATCAAATAAGTCAAATGATCACCAATTAATTTAAAATACACACAATGATCCTCTTTTCTTCTTTTGAATCCAAGTCCCAACATATAAGTATCAAATTTTTGATACCACATCCTTGGCGATTGTTTTAAACCATACATGGACTTTTTCAACTTGCATACCAACTCCTTGTTTCCCTTCACGACAAATCCTTCTGGTTGCTTCATGTAGATTTATTCTTCTAGATCCCCATTTAGGAATGTTGTCTTCACATCCATCTATTCTACTTCAAAATAAAATGCAACAAAAAAAATAACATAAATGTAATAAAGGTTAACTTGGAAATAGGAGAAAAAATATCACCAAAATCAATTCCCTGAACCTGAGAATAACCCTTTGCTACTTACCGAGCTTTGTATTTCTCCACTTTTCTTTCTGCATTCATCTTCTTTTTAAATACCCATTTTCTTCCAATGTGATTTCTTCCAGTCGAAAACTCCACTAGATCCCAAGCAAATAATATAACACAAACCCAACACCAAGGGCATATAAGTCGTCACAACCACCTAGGGATTTCACCCGACTTGGGCCAGACCAACCTATTGATGGGAGGAATGGAAAAATCCTCACTCAAGCATTTTCAAATCTCAATAAGTTAGGTGAGATAGACATGATTATCACCCTGGGTTTATATCCTATCAAAATTCTTAATCAAACCTCAAGAAATGGATTCTTGGATATGATGCTATTATAAAAAAAATTATGTATGCTTTTTTTGTGAATTTTTTTTTATGATAGAAAATATTCTTGCAAAATTAAATTATAAAATAGTTGAATAATCAAATTCAAGATAACATAAATATGTGAATCAACACACAAGTATCATAAATGAGAATAAATCATTAAATAATATTGTTGATATCAATTTGAGTTATAACCAAGTTTATCTTTTCAAAACCATGCAAGGGTTTGGATCAGAATTAGAGTTATAAGTCTAAGATGTAATTTGACTCATACATAGACAACATGTGTCTCAAAAGAACAAGACTAAAATTGAAAATTGAACTGGATCAATCCAATCGACAAGTGGATCAAGGTATTGACTCTTGGAGCATGTCAATAATCGATGCTTCCTATTCCTTTCTTCGCCACCTTTAGAATAACTCTTATCATAAGTATTTCTCTCTATTTTATCCCATATTTTTGTCTTGCTTCCTCTCTTTTATACCTTCTTCATGGTAGTTAGGTGGTTCAACCACTTTTGGTTTTCAAATTTAATTAACTTTATTTAAAATAGGACAATTAATTTAAGATAAGGGTATAAACATATTATTTATATTTAACTAATAATATATGGGGTCCCACTAGTTCCTTTTGTCCTTACTTTTCAAAATTTTCTCTTGCAACTCCTGTAATAATTAGTAAATGCAAATATATAACAAAATAAATAAATTGATAACAACATTCATCAAAATATATCCAATGTCATCAAACACTTGTGTTGCCCTTGCTGTCAAAACATATTTGGTCTCTTACACCTTCCTCCTCTATTACCTCTATTATCTCCTCTATTTCCCCTGTTGAAGAATCTCATCATTGCCATTATCAATTCAATTAGTGCAAAATATCTTAGTTAAATACAAGGCACAACATCATAAACATCTATTACAAAACTTGTTAAATATGAATTAATTATGGCTTTGAATATAGCGCGTTGAATCAAACATATAAGGGGAAATAAGAGCGGGAATAATGAACAAAGGGAAGAATGCCCAAACATAATCATCATCAAATAATTTTCAAATGTATCCTCTTATCCACTTTGGAATTTCAACTTCTTAAATGCCTCTTTAATATAACAACTTATCATACTTGAAAACATGAACAAGGATAAAATGATAATTATATGAAAAATAGATTATGAACGGTTGGGATTCATGATAAAGGGAACATACTTATGAAAAGTGATAAAATGAGGGGAAAATGAAATAATTTCATGTAAAACTTTATAATCCAACTGAGTCATTCACTACCTTCTAAGAAAATTTCCAAGTTTTTCCTTATACCAATCAATATGCTCACAAATCACAGTTGTCACCAGTTGCTATTTTATCATTTACTATTATCACATGTATGGTAAACCAAAGTTTTTCATTTTGAGAACGACAAAATCATACAACAATCGAATTTAAATGTTGTAAAAGTTACCCAAAAAATGTCAAACTATCCATGTATTCCATACATTATCAAGAAGGTTTAAGAAGAGTATAATGGCCATGTTTTAACAATGTTGTTTTTAACACTTTGTTGTTTTCATTTTGTTCAAGGAATACCAATATTTCTATAACACGATAAACACCTTATCTAACAACATTGATTCAATATCATACCTAACAAGACATTTCTTTCAAGATAGTATATATTCTTCAAGAAAAATAACAATTCATGGTTTTGAACTATGAGATTTTTTTAAAACAAAGAAAAGATGAATATGAGAAAAGAAAATGTAACTCAAGAAAATAAAATGTAACTCAAACACTATAAATGAATTTCCCTTTCGATATAGTTATGAAGAAAAAATGGTGTGCAACCATAGGTACATAATTTAAGTAGAAAATTCTTTGATAGTACCAAACTCAAAACACAATGCCTCCACTAGAGAAATAAAGGCTAAAAAACAAGCAAATTCAAATACAAACCAAATTTGAATCTCTATATGTACCAATAGTCATCATTTGTGGTTTTAACCCATGATTGTTTTTATAACCTATTTCACTGTAAAAACCCCTAGAGAATTGACGAAGAAATGTAAAATGAGAATACAGAGAAATGGTAGCAACGAGTATACAAAAGGTACAAAAAAATAACATTCGTTGTGATTGATAAACCCACAATTATTTTCTACAACAATAAAACTTTTAACAACTGTCTCGTGTCTTTTGTTTCATCATATAATCATTTATGGGTGAAAGGAAGGGAAATAAGACTTCTACATTTTCTACCAACTAACCAGAGCCAAAATTAACCATTTAATAACAAATTATTTGCAAAGGGACTCCCAATGAGTTGTGTGAGAACTTACCTCATCCTATGCTTGATTTATATCAATATTTTGATCTTGCAAATGATTGCAGAATTAAGAAGATCACCTGGTTGGGACAAAAACCACAACAACATAGCTATCTTTTCATGTCAACTGAAATAATAGACTGAAAAGGTTGTATAACAAGGGTTTGGTGCCTTTAATTCCGATTCCCTTTGAAATAAATGCATGGAATATGTGATGGAAATCTCAACCATCTTGTGTTGTCACTCCAAAAACTATAACTTATGTATACTAGGGATTTACGAAAACCCAATATAACATCAAATGCCAATAATACCATTAAGTATGTGGGGAATGTCAAAAACACATGTATCAACCTTATATTTTCATGCCAATATAAACCACAATTCCACCGTGCATCAAAATTTTCTCAAACGTTGATGTTATATCACCAATACATGTTGGATCAAAACTTATGTGAGCACAAAACCTTTGCGTACATGAAATACCATATTTTATGGAAGCGCCAAGGAAATGTCATATGTGTGTGTGTGGAACTGGAGACCGATACTCGCTACGTCCACGTAAAACCCCCCAAAATCCGCAAGAGAACATGGGGAGGCCGATCATTTTCAAAGTATTGGGGGATCAACAACAAAAGCATCATATAGACCCATTTAAGGGCATCACATGTCACGTACAAGGAATTGAACCTAGGTGGGGAGGGTAACTGTTATAGCCCTAAAATTCCCTGCCTATGCATACATGGCATTGGCCTTTCTATTTGCACAATTTTACAAATTACTGTTGAGGATATCTCTTTAAAAAACCATTTTTTGGAGCATGTAAGCACCCTACTGCACTACTACCTATGTACACATGCATGTTTCATACTAGACAACTTGCGTACATACACAGGTTGCATGCTAAACAACTCGTGTTTACCTCCAAAAGTTGCAAGGAATTCGATAGAGTTTATGGGCTATCGAGGGTTTCCAAACCATTTCACCAATTGTAGCCCGTCCCGGAACCGAATAACCATATTGTTGTCATATTAAGAAAGTTCTTGGGGTCTCATTCCATAATGAAGCATTAGAACAAAGAAACTCTGCCAAAATACCTTCCCCTTTTAGCCCAAGATTTTCAGCTCTTTCTGAGATTTGGCCTCATCATTCCCCCTCCATCCCTCTCCCTATACAATCCCTTCCCTATTTCCCAAGAAGATCAGTTGATTGTGAGAGGTATTACGGGAATGATGCACTTGGAGTAGAAATAAGAGGATCTCGGACCAGGTTCATGGAGCGTCTGCCGAAAAGAAGGTTGTAACTTTTTGTAATCTTCACATCTAAATAAAAGAGTTCTGCTTCTATCCCAAATATTGTGTTTTTGTTCTTAATCGATTAATGCATTTACATTTATATTTGAATCCTAACATTGATAAGTAGAGATGTAATATCTTGTATCTTTGTTGTCTAAATTGTTTGTAGGTCATCTTTGGGAGGAGACCAGTAGTCCAAGAAACTACAAAGGAGAAGGAGGTCAACACCAGTCGAAAGGACCTAAGGTACACCCTCTTTTCCTTCTCTTGTATTTTAAGTTCAGATTGTTTGGGGTATTTTAGAAATAGAACCATATTTTAAGGGAGATCAATGTTATACCTATACTTCGACCCAATATACTAAAATAGTCTCTCTAGGGTCTTAGTGGGAGATCTTGGTTAGATTTTATTTTCAGTTTCTTTCTGATTTTTCTGAGTGTTCTGAGTTAGTTTGGCTCTCTGGTCACCTTCGAGGTGCCTACCAGCTTCCCTTTTCCAAGTTGTCTTTCCAAACTTTTTATTTTTTTGAAAATTTACATGGGTGTACGTGCCCTGTTCTCTATACAGAACGCGTACATACACGGTCTGCATTATATACATCTCGCGTACATACACATGTTGACCGTGCACATCACGTGTCTCTGTTGTTTTGGAGATTTTTTTCAAAATATTTTCCTTTCCTATAGGAAACTTGTGTTTCCCAGGTCTTCCTGAGTTTCAGAAGCCTTTGTTGTTTGGGTTTTAGATAGTTTGCAGGTTTAGATTGTTTATGAAATAATGGAAAGAAATCCTCTTGTCTCTCTATGTTTCCAAGATTTTTTGGCTTATTTTTAGCTTGAATTTTTAAGAAAAATGAGTTTAATTTTGAATTGTGTATTTTGCAGTCTCTTTTAGCATCTTTTGTTAATTCTTCTTTGATTGGAAGAAAAAAAAACCTAGTTTTTATGCTAGTTAGGTCTATTTTTTTCTTTGCATTTTTATTTGAAAAAGAAAAAGAATTAGCATAGGGTTGTCTTTTCTTCTCATCTTGAAATCATTTCAAAAGAAAAATAAGAAAGAAAATCCTTTCATTTGCTCTTTTGTTTCACTTGAAAGTTGCATTGTGCATTTTGCATGGAAAGGAGAAAATATTGAATCTTTTTGTTTGAAGGATTGTTCATGATTTTTGCTTGAAGCTCTTTTTCATTTGTAGAATTAGTGTAAAGTCTTATTTTCTAGTGTTCTAATTAGTTTCTTTTTCACAAGAGTCTTAAACAACATAAGTTTCACTTCTGTTCCTTGAGTAAGAAAAGCTCCTAAAAAGAACACACTAATATAAAATATATTAGTAACACGTTTTCTAGGGTTCACCAAAAACTTAGGCTAGGGCCTTGGATTAGGTGTGGAGAGGTAAACTCTCCAAGGCGAACCAAAACTTGACTTAGGTGTCTGTGCTAGGGTGTGAAAAACCCACTTTGTAATTACTCAATCTGGGAAGATCCTCTCACACAGGAGTCAAACATGAGGTTGCATGGAGGACGATGATGGAGATATCCACTCCTGATATCGACAAAGCATTTGGGAGAGTGTGTATTGGGGGTGAATCCTATAATGTTACTGGCTCGACTTGTGTCAGAACTCTGAGACAATTGGATCCATCCAAGGTACTCTAAGAGTGATTCTATACCTGTTGTGTTTTAGGCCTCAGAAGGATCTTCGAGCTTAGTTACACTGCCCATACACTCGCCCAACTGTCGATTGTACCCACCTGGTTGTTAATTACAGATCGGTGGCCTAGTTTCCATTATATAGGTTGACACACAAGTGACTGCGATGGGTGTATCACAGTACATGAGGTAAACTCTGTACTCTTTGGGAGACACCTGAAGGGATCATCGATCAAAGGTCCAGGTAACTGCTTCTCCTGGCCAGTTGTTTGCCTTTGTGAATGCTTTGGATGGTCAAGACTTCATCTCCTTGGGTCAGAAACATTCATAAGGGTAGTTTGTTTGGTTTGTATCTTTTTAGGATTTTCTTCTTAGTGGTGTGCTATGTGCTCCCTAGTTTTCCATAGTGAGTTATTCATTCATTGCTTTGGGTCTTCGACCTAATGTGGTAGATCGCCCACTTAGCCGGTTGTGAGGAATTTTCGGTCTTCCACTTAGAAACGTGGAGCCACATCCTTATAGGTGTATATTTTTATACCATAGATTTACCAGAGTCAATGTGTGATACTTTTATGGACTTGAATGATCCCACAAGGGAAGAACCTATGCATAATATCTTTATGGAAAATTTTACTGACGATACCAATCGGGGAACCCCTTCGCAAGGGGATTCTTGTTCTTTTCCTTTCTTTGGAAATGTTGGTATCCTTTTGATGGCCATGTTGTAAATTCCCAAGTTGAATGTGGGACTACCAGTTTGGTTAGGTACCATTCCAAATGTCCCTAATTCTCTTGATGCTTCTTAGATAAACACCTTATATCATGGGCATCATATTGACATTCCTTCGTCATACAAGTATTCTCCTCCTCCTTCTTCCTTCTCTAGTGAAAGTATAGCTATTAGTAACCATAAGTCTAAACGAAATAGAAAGAGGAATAACAGGAAGAAGAAATCACCAACCTTTGTGAGTCATGTTGGAGATAGGTCGTCAACCTCTGCAAGTCATGTTGAAGACAAACTCCTAGCCTCTGTAAGTCATGCTGGGGGAAAACAACCAATCTCTTCTAGTCATGTTGGATAGTTGTCAACAACCTATGCGAGTCATGTTGGGGGAAAGAAACCTGCCTCTGCAAGTCATGTTGGGGGAAAAATTCCAGTCACTGCTAGTCATATTGGCGATAGGTCTATAGCCTTTGCAAATCATGTTATCGACCAATCACTAACCTCTACAAGTCATTTTGGAGATGTGCAACTGGCCATTGCAATTCATGATGTGGGAACAAGTCTCATCAATGTGAGTCATATGAATGATATGTCAACAACCTCTGCTAGTCATGTTGGGGACAAGAAACCAACCACTGCTAGTCATGATAGGGGCATTGATTCTATTGAGAAACCTATATGGATAAGACATAATCCTAAGTTCCCTTGTAATCTTTGCAGGGGAGATCACCTTAATCAATTATTCCTTGGCCTTCCAGAGGCATGAAAATTGTGGTCCCTATCTGCAAGATCTTCTGATTCTGAGTCTTCGGGGGTTTCCTCACAGTCTATTCAACCATTGATTGATAAAGTGGTCATGCTGATACAATATTCGACCAATACCACTCCTTTTTTGGGGGGTGATGTGCTTTCATACCATGTTGTATTGCAGCCTATTCAACCAGTGCTTGAGGAAGTGGTCGTGCCAATGCAATCTTCAGTTGATCCCACTCTTCTCTTGGAGAGTGTCAAGTCTACCAAAGTGGTCATGCCGATGCAATCTTCAGATAATCCCACTCTTCTTTTGGAGAGTGTCGAGTCTACTAAAGTGGTCATGCCAATGCAATATTTCGGTTGATCCCACTCTTCTCTTGGGGAGTGATGTGTCTATCGACTATGTTTTTAACATTTCTAGTTCAGTATTGTGAGAACAAAGGGGCATTTCGCTCACTTCAAGCACACCTCCTCCAAGTCCTAGGATGGTTTCCTTTGATTGGAATGACCTTGTTGAGCCTCATCTTCCTTCTTCTACACCCTTTCAAATAAGGATTGAAGTCAATTCAATTTTTTTTTTACCGATGTATTGTGGCTGAAGGAGCCTCCACAAGTATTTTATCTTCCTCAGCTTGGCAAGATTTGGGTTCTCCCGATATTGTGTCGCTTCGCATGAGTTGTTGGATTTTGACAGATGTCCTAGTGAATATTTGGGGTTTCTACCTCAGTTACCTATCTCGTTAGGTGGGAAAATTATCTGTTTCGATGTTATAGTGGTGGAAGGCCTGTTATATTTCAATATGCTTCTCAGGCCTGATTATGTATATACTATGAATGTTGTGTTGTCTACACTCTTTTGAGTGATGCATTTCCCTCACAATGGAAGCATTGTCACTATCAACTAGCTGGCATCTGATAATAAACATCCTAATTTGGCGTTAGTTCAGGATGCCCCTTTATATGTTCCTAGTATTCGTGTAGACTCTACCCCGCCACAGGTTAATTTTTTGGTGTCTTATCCTTGATGTTCAATTTCTCCCAAGCATAAACTTGTTCACTCATGTTTTCCTTCTCGAGATTTGGTCTCAACAATTGATCCATTGGTTTATCCAATAGGGGTCTGGGAGCCTTTGCTTCCCCCTCTTGGTCCAAGTGATCTTGAGTTTCCATTTGATTTTGATCTCGCTATTTGTAGATCCTCAAGCCCTTGTTCTTGTGATTCTTCGTTGATAGACTCTGCCAATATTGGCTAGAACCTCCATTGTCATATGCAATATGGCCAGTTTACTTCTCCCTTTGAGATTGTCAACCCTCCTCGTTCACGTGATTTCTCGGATATTGAATTTCCTTCGGATGAGGCTATCCTTGAAGCCATGACTATAGTTTCTATACCATGGGAAGACTTACACCTTGGTTTGTGTTTTCTTCCCTTTTGCGAGACTTTCTAGGTTGACTATCAAAGAAACTCTTGGTTAGAGCCTAGCAACAGGCTCTACCTGAACCAGTACGATGCATGAGCTGTAAGGCTATGTGGTGCCTTATACCATATTGTACAGTACAGGTTTGTTGTTTTCAAGTTTTTTATTCAATAGCACCTCTTATTTTTCCGAAGTTTCTATCTATATTGGATTTATTAACTTCTGGATGAGTGTTATTGGCCTTACAAGTAGGATCTTGGAGACATTTTTTCATCATATCGATGCGTTCTGATAGGTATTGACCTCAAAACTGGCATATAGGTTATATTTTTCCCTACTTGCATTTTTGCATTACCCGTTTCCTGGTTCATTTGGCCTTAGAATCGACCCCACTAGATTGTGACACTAACCTTCCTTGCTGATAAGTGTGTCATACTTTATGTGGTAGAGACTTCCTTCCATGGGAACCCTAGTTAGAGCCTTGTTTTACATTTGGTTCCCATGCCGAAGTACTTCATAGGCAGGTGAGTCCTTTTAGTCCTTCCATGACTTTGTGTTGAAGCCTCATTCTTCTTCATCTTTTTCTGGCCTTTACTCGCGGGACTCCCTAATGAGCATGGTTTGTTGTCTTCCAAGCTCGCTTAAATTTTGAAAGAGACATACAATGAGACTGTATTTATTCTTTTTGATCTCGTGTGGATTACTTGAGAAAAGAATCCCCCTTGGAGTCTTCTTTAAGCCCTTTTCATACTCTCAAAAATTGAAAATATTTCTGAGCGATCTTGTTGTCCTTCACACTCACCAAACTCAAATTTGAAGGAACATTTATCCGGTGGTAGTTTACCCCTTTTTCGGTTTGGATGGATGATTTTACGAATAAAGGTATGCTCTAGGAACTTTGGTTCGCTAGAAGAGTATTCTTAGGTGTAAGGTCAATGCTTTTTTGGGCCTGAGGGACTAAATTTTTGAAAAAAGGGACATTCTCCTTGGTTTTGGTTTATCTCTTTTTCGGGCCTTGGAGATTACTTACAAAAAAGGAACCCTCTCGGAGTCCATAGTTAAGCTGTTTTCAGACTCCCTAAATATGAAAAGATTGTCGAGTGACCTTGTTCCTTTCACACTCATTAATTGGTTCAGAAAGAACATCTATTCGGCATGAGTTTAACCCTTTTTCTAGCCAATATATTATTTCAGAAAAAGGTACCCCTCGAGAGACTTGTCTCACTGGGAGAGTTCTCCTCAGTTATATTTTATACTTTTTCGGGCTAAGGAGACTAAACCTAGAAAAAAGTTGTGAGTCCATAGTTAAGCTCTTTTCAGACTCCTTAAAATTGAAAAGATCGTCAAGTGATCTTGTCTTAATCACACTCGTTAAAATGGTTTTGAAGAGACGTCTTTTTGGTATAAGTTTAACTCTTTTTTGAACCGATTGGACTAATTGTGAAAAAGGAACTCCTTGGAGTCTTCTTTTAGCATTTTTTCAAACTCTCTAAACGTGAAAAAACCACCGAGATTACCTTCTCTAGGCTCGTAAAAAATCACATGGAAGGAATTTTGTTGTGTCAAACTTAATCACATTGCGGGTCTCATCTTTGCATCTTTGGCCTAATGTCGGATCCATGTTGCTCTCAACTGAACCTCTAAAGAATTCTTTAAACGCAAGACTTGCAACACTTTTTGTCTCTGCAATATGACACCTTGACCCATGGAGGAATTTTCCCCTAGTGTCCTTATCTTGCACATGTCTCCTTTCCCTGAGCATCAGTATGTTCCATGCGTTTGGAACCAATTTTCTTTCTCACAACACTCGTTTCCTCCATTTTAACGTAGCATTATTTTATTCTTTTTCAAGCTCGTTAAAAATTTGAAAAAGACAAAAAAACAAATATTCCAAAAAGAGGGGACGAGATATATTAATTCTTTTTTCGGCAGCAAGATAGTCACCTTTTGACAAAGCACATCCTTTCGTTTGTTAGCCAAGCATTGATATTTAGTATGACCTTAGGAATATGTTCTCTCTACATAGAGTTGTGTCCTCCTCCATTTGGTTACTCTTCCAAACATATGGAGAGTTTTTGGTGCCTCCTGCATCACAAACTTATGTCAATGTTACACTTCCTAAGTTTGATCATCCATCGTGATTTTGTCCAAGGGAATTTTTTCCAACCTGAGTCGACCATTATTCAGTTTGTCTCTTGACTCCCATGAGTTGGCCATCCCGAGATTCCATTCAAGTCTAGATTCAAAATCGATGAAGTTCTGTGCCTAATGATTGGGATTCTCCAGTCTTTCCCCGACGACATGTCGAAGACCTTAGAGTAGTGAGTTTTACACTCCTATTGTACTCCTACCTGATTTTTTGAAGATCTTGAAGTTGTTTCTCAAGCTATGGTGTCATCATCTCCAACCCTAGACACCAATGTTTCTTGAAGATGCATATTATATTATACTTGAATATCATCAAATGATTTTGAGATGTAGATCTGTTGTGTATTTCTCACAGCTACACTTTATATAGACATTTCTATGACATTTATTTTCAATGTACTTGATTGGCAACCATTATTAGTTCATCCCGTTCATGGGTATGCCGACCTCAGAGAGATTATTATTATTTTGCAGATGGCGCACTCCCGAACTTTGGTCCCTGGCTCACTTGACTTCGTGCCTTCCCACTGGTAAATATATTGTAATGTATTTCAGCCATCAATTGGTCTTCTGACATCACACATTACGGGGAATTTTTTATAGCCCTAAAATTCCCTACCTATGAATACATGGAATTTTCCTTTCTATTTGCACCATTTTCCAAATTACTGCTGATGATATCTCTTTAAAAAACCATTTTTTGGAGCATGTATGCATCGTGTTGCACTACTGCCCATGTACACATGCATGTTGCATGCTAGACATTCCACGTACATACGCAGACTACATGCTAAAAAACCCGTGTTTACCTCCAAAAGATGCAAAAAATAAAAAATTGCAAGGAATTTGATGGAGTTTACGGGCTATCGAGGGTTTCCCAACCATTTCACCCATTGTATCATGTCCCCAAACTAAATAACCATATTTTTGTCATATAAAAAGAGATCTTGGGGTCTCATTCTGTTAGCACTAGAAGTCACCCCTGGATTGCGACAGAGGCAATCTTGATACCCATCAGTTTGTATGTCACGAAAAATAAATCTAAAGGCGGTGTAATGGACGGAGACTCAGGATGGTATCGTTCTAACTCAAAAAAAATGGGGTGGCATGCATAAGCATATGACGTCTTGATATAACTTCAGTCAATAGTTGTAGTAAAGGGTGAGTAGGGGGAAGAACTTGAGAAAAAAATGTAAAGGTCTGCTATGAATGTAAGGTCTTCCAACAGTCTAAGAAGAAAAAAAAAACTCAGAAAACAATATCCTCTTGGATTCAAAGCTTCATGAAACTGAAAACATTATGACAACACTGCAATCAAACATCCATTACAACACAGTCACAATAATCCATGTGAATCCTTCAATCATGAACATTCAACATTAGACACATAATAAGATGGAGTAAGAAAATATGACTTGGATTAAACAAGAAGTCTCAAATGGCCATAAATAACCAGAGAACCAGAGGCTTCATTAAAACTTTACAATATGGGAGCTTAGTTCTACCATCAACCATAACAAAATATTAAAACAAAGTATTTATACTCAGATCAATTCCCACCATGAGAGATGTGACCTAGATATTACATTCAAATATTTGCGTCTGCATTTTCTTCTATTAGATTGCACTTGCATTCTTTTGTCAGACGTAATATCAGATCGATATGGTCTTCATGAGAAAATCCATGGCAGAGGATCTTTCGACTGACTGTATTCCCTCCACGACCAATTTTCAATGCTTTCCATTTAAGTGGTGAAACAAGGTTTCAACCACCTTCCTATTTTCATTAACTACTTTCATTAGGATCAGGGCGAGGCTTGACACCCATGAATGTTCCAGGTGAGCTCACGGCTCCCTCGAGTCAACTTTGGCGCCTTGAGGTCATGCAGATCTTTCTCTGTTACCAACTCGGGTGATTTGGTTATTTGTGCAACTCCTTTTCCTTTGCAACATGCGATCGCGAGCCATGACCTTATGCTCATCCATATGAAATCTCAGGATTTCGCATTTCGGGAGCCTTCACTCCCCTTGATTTCAAAAATCCCGATGCTCGCTCCCGCGAAATGGCCCATTTGGATCAATGGTTGGATTTGCCTCGAATCCGATGGCCAAGATTAGCTCCTCGAACAATTTCAGTCTCCCGTTGCTTCGACAAGAGCCTTATTTTCATTTGGCCTCACTTTCCATACGATCCTGGGCTGTGATCGTGAGCCCAATTCTCAGGTGCGCCGCAATTTCACGTTTCACGAACTCATGATGTTCTCTGTGCTAAAAAATCGAAGTCATGAAATCGTGATCCCTTGGATCGGATGACACGCGTCCCTTTGAAATGAACGACCCAGATTATTTCACGATTTCACGTTTCGCGAGTCCTCATGACTCGGCCCTTTGACTTCTCCATCCTGTGAGTCAACGAAACACTGATCCTATGCCACGCGTTCCTCCGGTACCAACGACTAAGATCAACCTCATGATTTCAGACCTCTGTTCGATGCTAAACCCAATGCAACTACATGATACCGATTGCCCGATGGCCATCGATCTAATTTGCTCGAAGGATCTCTACCGTTGAAAATTGATCTTTGCCCGCTCACTTTATTTGAGTTGATATCAGACTACTTCAAGTGTTGCACCTGGTTCTCACGAATGCAACTTGTGTGGCTTACTTGAATGGCCGGCTGAGGGCTCGAGAAAACAAAAGATCAGAGGCAGAGATGAAAAGAGGAATGATCGGCCAAAGAGAGAACATGAATGTTGAGGGTCGTTGCTTCCTAGACAGGCTGACAATGAAAACAGGTCAATCAAATGGATGAAGGCAAACATAAGACAAGCTACAAGTCTAGAGGGAAAACTTACGATCAGGCCTGCAAAAAGGGGGGAGGGACAAGAAAATATACAAACTTAGGTAGAAACCACAAACCCTTAAGGTTTTGACAAATTTATGTGCTAACACATTCCAAATGAAGCATTAGAACATAGAAACTATGCCAAAATCCCTTCCCCTTTTAGCCCAATCTTTGCAGCCCTTTATGAGATTTGGCCTCAACATTCCCTGTCCATCCCTCTCCCTATACAATCCCTTCCCTATTTCCCAAGGAGATCAGTTGATTGTGAGAGGTATTACAGGAATGATGCACTTGGAGAAACAGTAAGAGGAGCCTGGACCAGGTTCACGGAGCGTCTGCCGACAAGAAGGTTGTAACTTTATGTAGTCTTCACATCTGAATAAAAGAGTTTTGTTTTTGTCCCAAATATTGTGTTTTTGATCTTAATTTATTAATGCATTTACATTTATATTTGAACCCTAACATTGATAAGTAGAGATAGAATATCTTGTAGCTTTTTTGTCTAAATTGTTTGGAGGTCAGCTTTGGGAGGAGACCAACAGTCCAAGAAACTACAAAGGAGAAGGAGGTCAACACCAATCGGAAGGACCTAAGATACACCCTCTTTTCCTTCTCTTTTCTTTTAAGTTCAGATTGTTTGGGGTAGTTTAGAAATAGAACCGTATTTTAAGGGAGATCAATGCTCTGCCTATACTCCAACCCAGTATAGTAATAAGGGTATTTCCCCCGTTAGCAGTAACAACCATTCCTCCCAACCACCCAATATACATCCAATGGACTTGTCTATCATTCATATTCTCAACTGGTTTCAGTTTGGGAATTACATCAAGTATGGCATGAAAGATGTTGGTTGTTACTTAATGATCAATTTTGGACTTGATACATATGAAGTTGTGTTTTTTATTATAATTTTATTTGAATACATATTTACCATACTCAATAATATTGAAGGTTTAAGATGATATGAGAATATATGGAGGCATATGAATAAAATGATCTTTTGTAGCAATAACATTTTGAAAGGTCGCATAAAGCTTTACTTTGTGTTGAGAATATGAGTGATAGCCATCGTTTGACATTATGGTTTAAATAAAGATTATATATATACAAAATATTTATTTAAACCATAATGTCAAACGATGCCTATCACTCATATTCTCAACACAAAGTAAAGCTTTATGTGACCTTTTAAAAATTTATTGCTACAAAATATCATTTTATTCACATGCCTCCATATATGTCCATATCATCCTAAACCTTCAATATTATTGAGTATGGTGAATATGTACTCATATAAAATTATAATAGAAAAACACAACTTCATATGTATCAAATCCAAAATTGATCATTAAGTAACAACCAACATCTTTTATGCCATACTAGATGTGATGCCCAAATTGAAACCAAGATACAACATCATTCCATAATGTTGAGAAAGTGAATTCCATATGAGGACCTTATTATTTGAGAGTTTTATTCTAGAGGACCCCATCTATTATAGTTATTAAAATTTTTAATATATACAGGCTTCACAAATCTTTTCAAGCTCTTATAGTAGGTGACGAATCATGATTCAACAAATGGTGACTCCATAGGGTAGTCTATTTCCGATAGACTAGAACTCAGAATATTAGGTTTTCATTTTTGAACTTTGGAATTTATACTTGCTAATTGTTTCTTCTTCTCTGGTCATGGTGCTTTAACAAGATTCTCATCAAAATTTAAAATACTCTCTTAGTAAAATCACTCATGCACGGGGTATTCACTTAGTGAACCTATGACATAGCATCTGCATTCATAGGATATTAAAGAATACCCCTAATTTTACTAGATATGATAAATATATCTCAAAATACTTTTGTTAAACCTCCCTCCCAATACATATTTCCAATAATAAAAAAAACCTTGTTTTTACTACATACCTCTTTTAATACCCCTCGATACCT
>ML777964.1:22689-82890 GCA_009831015.1 Picea engelmannii
ACATCCTCAAGTAATAAACATGATGCACAAACTCATGATGGCCATAAAATATTAAATGTGTAATTTAATATGCTCATATATAAATGGTTGTAAGTTCTATCACTACACTTTGAATTGAGGGTGTGAGGAAGCTTTGGGTTGAATGCAGAGTTTACATGGAGCCAAATGATACACGGGTTGTAGCATATAATTACACAAAGAACCAATGTTTGGCCTCCAAATGATATAATGGTTGTAGAATATACTTGCAAAAAGAACCAACATAGCAACCCATAATTTAAGAGCTCAATTACCTCAACTAGTGATCAAGGAAATAAAGTGATTAGGCTATGGGGATTTAAATGAGATATACAAGTGAGAAGAGCATAGATGGATCACTATGGTTACAAAATGAATTAGATAAGTTTCCAACACATTTAATTACCATTTCCAATGATCAAACCAATAGGCAAAAATGCAACAACAAGTAGTTATCACTATAGTCAAGCAATGAATTTGATACCAATGAACATAACCATCAATTAAACCCAAACATTAGATTTAAACCAAAACTTAAAGGATAGTATTCACACACTACAAACAATAGTATCTACCTTGGAAAACCAAATGGGAAAAGTAACATATAATGGCATTACTCAGTCTTGAGTTCTCAGTAATTACAAAATTACAATGGTATTTTAGCTCTCTAGAGCTTTACATATTACAAACTCAAGAATTTCTCATGCAATCCCTCTCTTCTCTACCAAAGAACCCCTTCTCCAATGCTATGCAAACATTTTTAAGTAGATTTTTCTTGTTGGGAGCAGTTAGAAATCCCCATGGCCCCAACTCCATCTCTCTTCCTCTCCTTTATATTTTGCTAGCAACATTCCAGTTTATGGTTCCTTTGTCATCTGTCTTCATCTCTTTAATTTTTTTTGTGTGTGCTTTCATTGGGAATGAAGCACTTGGAGGCAAGCGGTAGTGGATTGGACAAGCGTAGGAACTTTACACTGTGAATTGCATCCTATGGATTCATCATCAATCTCATAGCCTCAAGCTTTGCTTCCATAGCGAACCTTCTAATTTTGTTGATCCTTCTTCATTGAGTTGAGCCATTAAGTCCATTAGATATTTGTTCAAGTCCATTTCAAATCACACCTCACCAATGGGAGGATTTTGGTCTCCAAAATCTTATCTATGGAGGAGGTGGAATCATATGGCATCCATCTGTCTCTCCAATTCTACCACTCCATCAATTATCAAGGATACCTACTTCTTGTTTGCTCCATTCAAGTTTCTTGTCTGCACTTATTCCACTACTACCATAGATTTTCTTCCTCTTCCTATGTGATCATTAATGAGCTAGCCTTACCACATTTAACCAAGATATATTTGTTATCTCCCATGTAGAAAGTCACATCCCTTTTTGATAGGTATGAGTTGCCAAACATCACTTCACTAGAATCTAGTGGTGCAACTATGCATTTCACTTCATCAAAATAATCAGTGTTAATTGCAAACTTAATTTTATATCTCCTAGTGATCACCATGGCATATTTCTCTTTGATCCAAATCAATGAACATGATCATACTAGATCATGAGTTTATAGACCAATCCCATCTACTAAGGATTCAAAAATCAGATTAAATTGAGAACCATTGTCAAACAAAACATTTACCTTTTGATCCTTCACTTGAACTTTGATTTGGAATAATGCATTTATGTCTCCACTTTCCCTTTGTTATTGTAATGTGTTTCAGCCTATGGTTTCATCTACATCAAAGGTTCTTTGTATCATTGTTTCTTTTATCTTAGTAGATACATTTTCTCCCTTCCTGGACTTGTACCATTTTGGATGTAGTTTTGGATGAAGTTTTCATTACTTCTCATCCATGTGCCCATCCACATCACAATGTTTGTAATGCCTACTAGGATCTTTCATTTTTTAGACTGTGGCTATAATATTCTTTCTTTTTGTCTTGTTGGTATCTTCTTGGCCCTTTTGTTGCTACACCTTTTTGTATTCCAACTCAATCTAGAGAGCTTCCTTGCTTCATCATCTATGATTTTCACATCGAGGAGCTATAATCGCCTTCAAATATGGTTGAATAGTCCTCCAAGGTACTTCATCACCACCCTTGTCTCCTCCAAAGAGATATCTGTAATGATCCCAAGCCAATTTTTTTGCTGGGAATCACTATCTAACCTCTGATTGATTATTATTTGTTGTGTATACAGGTTGACCATGAATATTTCAGCCTTAGGGTTTATTCAATTATCCAGCCATGGATTTATACAAGCATCATTATCATCATATGAAGATTATCAACATTACACAAGATAGGAACCACAAGCAAATAGTTGAACTTTATTATAAGAAAGAAAGCACCTGATACAATGGAGAAGCAGATCTGAATAGATGGATTCAAGGTAATACTAGAGCTACATACAAAATGCTCCCGGAGATACAAAACAAGCCTCCCAAAGGATGCCAATAGAAGATGAACGCTCAACGGAAAAACCAGGGTTTTAGCCTAACTCTCAAGCAACTGGTACGACCTTGATGACTACTGGTACGCCCTGCTAAAGACACTGGACACTAGAGGTTCATCCCTCCTAAAGATATAGACCTCCTGATGTTGCCAAACTCTCCTCAATGATAGATCAAAGCAATGGAAGCCTTCTCCTAAAGTATGAAGCTCAAACACTGAAGCTTCCTCCTCAACTGCAGAAACCCTAAGATGGTACGGCCCTCCTGGAACCCTGAATGTGGCCAATAGTACGTCCCAACTGAATACAAGGTCTGAATTGTCTGAAACTCTCCCAGATGATAGATAGGGCAACCACAAGCACTTGAAAGAAGTTTCAAGGTTAGATCTAGCCTATGGCCTTCTAGATCTAAGAAATACTGAATCACCAAGTCGTACCCTCACTCCTGAAATCATCCCATACTGCAGATGAATGATAGGGACGTGATAACTCCTCCAAGAAGCCCTCAAACTGATGAGCAAGGGCCTACAAGCAAAACCCTAATGCTGGAAACCTCTCAAGCTTCTTCAATGTGCTGGATTGAACTCTTCCTCAACCAATAGTGCACCCCTGCAAGAAATCCCTAGCTGGTACGGCCTTGCTGATCCAAATGGTACAAACCTGCTAGTCCTCCTGGACAGATGATAGTTGTAGAATGGTGTGGGTGGAGTGTTTCATCCCTGAGACCAAGCTTGGAGCTAGGTGAGTGGAATCTTTCACCACTGAGTTGCTCACTAGGGTTTGCAATATCAAAACCCTCAAAACTGTATGCTCAAGAGCATCAACAAGAAAAATACCAAAATCCAGAATGAATGAGAGGTGCGCCCTAGCCTTCTCTTTATACTTTTCTTCTATTTCCTTGTTGAGTTAAGTTAACTCCTAGAGTTAACCCTAACTCAACCTCCAACGCTTCTATTTCTTTATTGAGTTATCTTTTTACTCCTTTTTCTCTTTTTATTAAATCAACTTAAGAATATAACCTTATTTTGGTTGACTTTTCCCCTCAGTGTGAGACTATGGCCTAGTGGGGATGCCTAGGCCACTAAGTCCTCTCAAAACCTCTTCATCAAGAGGTGGGGGACATTACAGTCTCCCCTGCTAGAAATTGCTTTCCCTCAAGCAATTCCAAACCTGTTTCTCGGACTAATTGTTCATTCTCCCATGTGGCATCCTCAATGGGTAGATCCTTCCATCTGATCAGGTACTTTTTTATGCTTCTTTTCTTGAGCCTCTTCTCCCAAACCTCTAGTATCTCTTCTGGAATCAAAACAAGTTTCCCTTATTCGTCCATAGGAGGTAGTACCTCAATATGTGTAATGTGTTGGTCGATGGCCTTCTTCAGGCAGAACACATGAAAGACATTGTGTATCCTGCTTCCCTGTGGAAGTTCCAGCTCATAAGATACGACCCCTATCTTCCTGTTGATCCTGTAGGGCCCAAATAAACGTGGTTGTAGCTTCTCTGCTCCGCTTATTTTTATAGAAGCTTGGCTATATGGTTGGAGCCTTAGATAGACTAAGTCACCAACCTCAAAAGTGTGGTCCACCCTGTGTTTGCCTGCTTAGACCTTCTGCTGGTTCTATTCTCTCTGAGGATGTCCTGGCTCTGTTGTACCCAATCATGTACCATTGGTGCCCTACTGTCACCGAAAGAAATCTCTACAAAAGATAGTGGGTCATAGTTGTATAAGGCCTTGAATGGTGTCATGCCTATGGACATGTGCTAGGTGGTGTTATAGCAGTACTCTCCCAAGTGTGACCATTTGACCCACGCTTTTTGCTGCCCTGCTACATAATTTATGAGATAGCCTTCAACCCACTTGTTGACTATCTCAGTCTGTCCATATGTCTGCGGGTGATAGCTGGTACTAGGGGTCAAGGCCCTACCAACCAATCTGAACAATTCCTGCCAAAAGGTACTCATGAACCTGCTATCCCTGTCACTGAAAATGGTTTTGGGTAGGCCGTGCAACCTGAAAATATCCCTAAAAAACAGTTCGGCCACATGTGCTGCACTGAAGTCGGTGGCTATGGAGAAGAAGTGTGCAAATTTTGTCAACCTATCCACCACCACAAAAATGCAATCCTTCCCCTGTGTTTTTGGCAATCCGGTGATGAAATCCATGGATATGCTTTCCCACTTATGCTCTGGAATGGGTAAGGGTTGTAGTAGTCCTGCTAGGTGGGTGTGCTCATCCTTGTTCTCCTGACATGTAGTACACTCCTTTACATGCTTTATTACATCTTCCTTGAGGCCCTTCCATGAAAACCTCTCCCTTACCTTCCTGTAAGTCTTACTGATCCCTTGGTGCCCTGCCATTGGCGAGTTATGACATGCCTGCAGCACTTTGGCCTTGAAGGCTGATCCAGGAACCAAAAAGATTCAACCCTTGTAATAGATGAGGTCATTTATAACCTTGAAGTTTTCATCCTGTACCTATCCATCCAATAGCTGACCAGCGTACTGATCCTTTGCATACTCCATCACCAAGTGGTCCTTCCAGTCAACTGATACACCTGTCAATGCAAAAATGGATGGCCTCCGGGATAATGCATCAGCTACCATGTTGTTCTTCCCCTTAACAAATTCAATGTCAAAGTCATAGGCCTGTATCCTGCTTACCCATTTTTGATGCCTTTCATTGAATTCCTTTTTCTCCAATAGGTATTTAAGACTGTTGTGATCTGACTTGACCAAAAACCGTGCACCTACCAGATATTGTCGAAATTTGGCTAGTGCGTGCATGATGGCCAACATTTCTTTGTCATAAATGTTGTATAGTAGCTCAGGACCCCTGAGTTTTCGACTCTCATAGGCAAGAGGGTGCCTATTCTACATCAATACAACCCCTATACCTTCTCTTGAAGCATCACACTCCAAGGTAAAAGCCAGGCTGAAATCTGGAAGGGCTAGGACTAGACACGTGCTCATCACCTTTTTCATCTTATCCATCGTATTTTGAGCTTCTTCATTCCATTTGAAGGCTCCCTTCTCAGTCAAATTGGTCAAGGGTGCACACAGCTGGGAAAACCCCTTGACAAATTTCCTGTAGTACGTGCACATGCCTAGAAACCCCCTTAACTCTGTGAGTGTTTTAGGAGTAGGCCACTCCATAATGGCTTTTATTTTCTCCTAATGCACTTGTCCCAAGTAAAGTACCTTTGTCATTCCAAACTCACATTTGGAATCCTTAGCGTACAGTGACTGTTCCTCCATGATAGACATAATTTGATCCACATGTTGAAGGTGTTCCTCCCACGCCTTGCTGTAAATGAGCAAGTAATCAAAAAATACTAACAAGTGTTTCCTCAGTTGTTTGTTGAACACGTGGTTCATGCAATATTGGAACGTGGTTGGGGCATTGGTTAACCCAAAGGGCATCACCAAGAACTCATAATGGTCGTAATGACACCTGAAAGTTGTTTTTGAGATGTCTTCCTCCCTCATCTTGATTTGATGGTAGCCAGAATGTAGGTCGATTTTTGTGAAATAGACAGCTCCATGCAATTCATCCAGCAATTCATCAATCCTAGGTATAGGGTACCTATTTTTTATTGTCTTTTTATTCAAATCCCGGAAGTCAATGCACATCCGCATAGTTACATCTTTCTTCTTGACCAGCACTACTGAAGAAGCAAAGGGACTAGAGCTTGGCCTAATGTGCCCCATGTCCAAAATTTCTTTGATGGATTTCTCTATCTCGTCCTTGTACTTCTTCGGATGCCTATATGGTGTGGTGATGACTGGTTTATCTCCCATCTCTAGTTCAATGATATGCTCAAACCCCCTGTCTGGTGGCACTCCTAGAGGTATCAACCCAAACACCTTGTTGTGTTTGTCAATGATCTCTTGGATTTTTGGAGTGTAGTGAACATTACACTGCTCATCCACACATGATGAAATCCTACATTCAGCTACATACACGATCTCTTCTCTCCTGAAGATGGCCTCCATCCTCTTAGTCGTGACTGTCTTGGCAGAATTGCTTGTCATGCCCCAGAGCACTATCTTTCGTCCACCCTCCTCTATAAAAGACATCTCCATGGTCTTGTAGTTGGTGGTGATAGGTCCTAATGTGTTGAGCCACTGAACTCCAAGGATTATGTTAGTGTCTGGAAGATCCATCACATAGACATCCTATACCAACTCATGCCTACCCAATGTAAGCTTCATACCTGGAATGTATCTGTCACAAGGCATAGTGCTTCCACCTGCTACCTCCACCTTGAACCCTTCAAATTCAACTGCAGGTATATTCCTTCTCTTCAACAATGTTGAGTCAATGAAGTTGTGAGATGCTCCCCCATCAATCAATACTGATACTTTTTGCTCCTGCAAGACTCCTCTCATCCTGAAAGTGTTAAATTTGGGCACCCCACTGATAGATGCTAAGGTGGCATTCCCTTCATCCATACTGTTCTATTATGGGACCTCCTCTTCTGCTGTCTCTGTGGTTTCGGCCTCTATGTTCTGTATTTGGCCACAATCTTCCTCATCCTCGTTGTCTGAGGTCACTTCTATGTAGTGCACCTGGCCACGGCCCATGCACTTGTGTGATGGGTTCCATGGTTCTTTGCATGTGAAGAAGAGTTGCTTCATTCTAAGTTCCCTCTTGGTGTTGTCATCCATTCTGCCACGGCCCCTGCCACGGCCCCTGTCAAACTCCCTTAGGTCACGTCCTCCTTGATTCATTGGAGTTCTCTGATCTCTTCCTTCGGTGTTAAGGGGTGGTCTAGGTATAAATTTTGGCCTAGCAGCTGGTCCTAGGTCGCTCGTCCTCCAAATCACATCCTGTAGGTTGGTAGGCTTAAAAGCCTTTACTCAACCCTTCAAGGGTTCCATCAACCCTTCAATGAAGAGCATCATGAGTCTGGTTGGTGATATATTATGCACCATCACTGCCAACCTCTGAAAGTCTTCAATGTATGCCTCAACCGTACCTGTTTTCTTGAGCTGTGTGAGTTCCCAGAAGTGTAGCTCAAGATCTCCTTGATCAAATCTATCAATGAGCCTCTGGGTGAATTCAGTGTAGAACACTATCTGATTGTGGCCTAGGGTGGTGATTCCATGATACCACCAATCATGAGCCTTTCCATCCAAGTACATAGTGGAAAACTTGATGGCTTCCATCTCCCTCATGGGATTAAGCTTCAGATATGTATCCAATTTTTTCACCCATGCATGTGCTGTCATCTTGGTTGTGCCATCAAAATATGGGATTTCCATCTTCCCTGCTCTTCGTTCAAACTCATAGCTACTCCTATGGCTCGGCCTAGGCTTGTTTCTAAACTTGAGTTGGCAATATTGATCCAAGGACATCTTCCTTTGAATCAACATGTCCAAGCCATAGTACTCCTTAGTACATTGTGCCATCTACTCAACAAAGTCATCCTCCTGTTCCTGTTGTACCTGTTAATCTGTGAATGTGGAAAAGTATGGTCTAGGGTTAACCCTACTATCCATTTGTCCATATGACATGCCTCCTCCATGGCTTCCCTCGGATCTAGGATTTTTTTCCGGATTATATCTATTTTCACCATGGGATCCACCAGATCCACCAGCCACATTGTTTCTATACGTTTCAGGGTCTTTCCCCTGATGAGTCATCTGCATCAATAGATCGGTTATCCAAGTCTGGTTCTCATCAATCTTCCTTAGGTTCCCATCTACCTTTTTCAAGGTCTGAATGATTTTGGCTTGCCCCCTTCAATTTGTCTCCTGGTTTTCCTGTAAATGGTGGACCAAGTTGCCTTCTGTGAGGTTCAAGGTTTGCTGGAATTTGTTAAATTCGGCTGCTAAGAAATCCAAGACCTATGGTTCACGGTCATCTCCTAAACCCTCCATTTCAGCCTCTGTTTCACTGGTTGGTTTCTTCCTTCTGCCCATAAAGATACCATTGTACCTCTGCATGCGCTAATCCTCACAGGTGTGGAGGATCAAAGATCTGATACCACTGTAATGATCCCAAGCCAATTTTTTTGTTGGGAATCACTATTTAACCTCTGATTGATTATTATTTGTTGTGTATGCAGGTTGACCATGAATATTTCAGCCTTAGGGTTTATTAAATTATTCAGCCATGGATTTATACAAGCATCATTATCATCATATGAAGATTATCAACATTACACAAGATAGGAACCACAAGCAAATAGCTGAACTTTATTATAAGAAAGCAAGCACCTGATACAATAGAGAAGCATATCTGAATAGATGGCTTCAAGGTAATACTAAAGCTGCATACAAAATGCTCCCGGAGATACAAAACAAGCCTCCCAAAGTCTACCAATAGAAGATGAACGCTCAACGGAAAAACTAGGGTTTCAGCCTAACCCTCAAGCAACTGGTACGGCCCTGATGATTGTTGGTACGACCTGCTGAAGACACTCGACACCAGGGGTTCGGCCCTCCTGAAGATATAGACCTCCTGATGCTGCCAAACTCTCCTCAATGATTGATCAAGGCAATGGAAGCCTTCTCCTGAAGTATGAAGCTCAAACACTAAAGCTTCCTCCTCAACTGCAGAAACCCTAAGATGGTATGACCCTCCTGAAACCTTGAATGTGGCCAATAGTACGTCCCAGCTGAATACAAGGTCTGAATCATCAGAAACTCTCTCAGATGATAGATTGGGCAGCCACAAGCACTTGAGAGAAGTTTCAAGGTTAGATCTAGCCTATGGCCTTCTAGATCTGAGAAATATTGAATCACCAAGTCGTACCCTCACTTCTGAAATCGTCCCATCCTGCAAATGAATGATAGGGATGTGATAACTCCTCCAAGAAGCCCTCAAACTGATAAGCAAGGGCTTACAAGAAAAACCCTAATGTTGGAAACCTCTCAAGCTTCTTCAATGTGTTGGATCTAACTCTTCCTCAACCAATAGTGCACCCCTGCAAGAAAACCCTAGCTGGTACGACCCTGCTGATCTAAATGGTATGGCCCTACTAGTCCTCCTGGACAGATGATAGTTGTAGAATGGTGTATGTGGAGTGTTTCATCCCCGAGACCAAGCTTGGATCTAGGTGAGTGGAATATTTCACCACTGAGGTGCCCACTAGGGTTTGTAATATCAAAACCCTCAAAATTGTATGCTCAAGAGCATCGACAAGCAAAATACCAAAATCCAGAATGAATGAGAGGTGCGCCCTAGCCTTCTCTTTATACTTTTCTTATATTTCCCTGTTGAGTTAAGTTAACTCCTAGAGTTAACCCTAACTCAACCTCCAGTGCTTCTATTTCTTTATTGAGTTATCTTTTTACTCATTTTTCTCTTTTTATTAAGTCAACTTAAGAATATAACCTTAGTTTGGTTGACTTTTCCCCTCAGCGTGAGACTATGGCCTAGTGGGGATGCCTAGACCACTAAGTCCTCTCAAAAGATCTTCATCAAGAGGTGGGGGAAATTACAATATCCATCCTCATGGCTTGATTCTAGAGTTTTGATGTGTATTCTTGTACACATTGTCCTATTCTTGCTGAAGGTATTACAATTTCATGAACAACTCCTCTTTGTAGCCTACATAATAAAATTGTGATTTCAATAATGCCTTGAAATCCTTCCATTTTGTAACCATTAACCTTTTTCCTATCCTCTACTAATCTACATATCTCTCCCATTACAACAAAGCATGTTTGGTCATATTCAAATGTGCATAGGAAATCTAATGTGTTTCTTTGATTTTGTAAAGAGTAGTTAAATGTCTAAGTGATTCAACCATCTATTCAATATTTCAATGTTAACTTGATCATCATACTCTAGTATTTCAAACTTCACTTCAAATTTGAATGGAATATTGGAATATGAAGGAACATAGATGTTTTTACTTGAGTCTCCAAGCTTCTTTCCTTTGGAATCTTCTGGGTTGCCCTTATCTTCTTCATGTTCAATCTCTCTTGAGCATCCTTCCTTATTCTTCATCACTTGTTCTAGCTAAGTAACATTGGCTTTCAAGTCCACATTTTTGTGTTCTTCATGAAAAATCCCCACCATTCTTGGTTTTCTACTCCTCTCTAGGCATTGCAACAATGCTTGTCAACTGTCTTGGTATCCATTGTAGGTGTTTACCATAAAACAAATTCACCAAGTGTCTTTGAACTTGGATCTGATACCATATGATCCATAAATGGTAGGCTTGTGGTCTATCTTTCTTGCAAACATGGATCATTAATATGGAATGGAAGTGTAATTCCTTTGCAATTCTTTGTCAAGCTAAGTTCAAGCTTCTCAATCTTTGTTCAAATTTAGTTTCAATGCTTGTTTATTTATAGTACAAAGGCCAATACACAACAATAGAAACAAGTCCAATTCTATCATGATAGCTCTATTATGGCAATTAACAATACACTCTGCAATCTAAGTGAGCATTCCCAACACTCCTTCAACCATATGTTTACAATTCAATAAACATTCAAGTCAATTCATAGTCATATATATGCATTTGAATAACGGTTGTTGGTGAAACACTACATAGGCATCATAGATTGCAACCAATGTTTTAAAAATCAAACTCGTCCTTAGAATCGGTTGAGGGTCAACTTAGAGTTGACTTAGACTTAGTTCAGAATCTAACCGGTTTGAATTTTATGACTTAATTTACTTAAAAATACATAAAATGTTAAAATTTTAATGAAAAAATATATTTAAAAGATTCCAAACCATTAGAGACAAAATATGCAAAGTTTTCTCATGTATATACCATGTAAGGGTGAGCATATCAAAATTTCACCAAGTCCAATACATATCATAAACAAAATATATAAGCAATGAGGCTCTAAATGGTCTCTAGAGTCCAAAAGAAAAATTGCTACAAGCTATTGGCCTAGTCTATATCATTGATTAACATGATCAATCATCAAACTTAGCACCATTGTTAGATATGGGATCCTCTGCATGAGCTCACTCTAAATCACAACTCTTCAATGTTTCTCCAAAAACTCCAAATGCTCAATGATGGAGGTGTGAGGAAAATAGAGGGGGGAGGAAGGGGAAGGGGTCTCTATACAGTTCGTTTTTACGGTTTAGGGTGATAGAATTTAAGGATTTTGTAAATGTTTTTAAATGAATTTTTCCTCAAACTATGCACTGTAATGAGGAAACATACCAACTCAACGGAGTAGGTATGGACTCGAACGATTTGGATTGGTTTGGTATCGAACTAGCCAAGTCGTGTATCAACTCGGTCGATTAGGTACCAAACTAGTCCCCGAACCAATTAGATGGTTGAGTCAGTATGGTTCAGGTTTAACTCAATCAACTTGGTTGAGTTCGAGTCCAAGTTGACCAATTTTTAAAACATTGATGACAACGTTGTTTCCTCGAGTTATATTCTATATAAATTCAAATCCAAGTGACCTCCAATTCAAATGCTAATCTGCTTCCCTATGTTGATTATTAACATATTCACGCCTAACACTCTATTCTTGACATTGTTGCTCACTCGTCACGTCCTCAAGTAATAAACAAGATGCACAAACTCACAATATCCATAAAATATTAAATGTGTAATTCATATGCTCATACAAAAATGATTGTAAGTAATATCATTGATCTTTGAATTGAATGTGTGAGGAAGCTTTGGGTTGTATGCAGAGTTTACACAAAGCCAAATGATACGTTAGATGTATAACATATAATTACACAAAGCAATAGTATTTGGTCTCCAAATGATATGCTAATTATAAAACATACTTACACAAATCACCGATGTTAAATAAACCCATAATTGGAGTGCCAAATTACCTAAACCAACAATCAACAAATGAGAGATTGGGTTGTGGGGATTGAAATGGGATTTACAAGTGAATAAAGCATAGATGGATTGTTGTGGTTACAAAATGAATTGGATAATAGGCCAACACATTTATTTATCATTGTTAGCGATTAAACCAATAGGAAATAGTATTGTAGCATGTGGTTATGATTGTAATCAAGCAATGAATTTGATCATAAATATTAACTAAACTCAAATAAAAGATTTAAACCAAAACTGAAACAAGCATATATAAAGAATAACATTCACACACCATAAACAATAGTATTTACCCTAAAAATCTAAATGGGAAAACCAACATCTAATGGCATTACTCAATCTTATGTTCTCTACAATCACATAATTGCAATGGAGTTTTGGCTCTCTCTAGCTTTACATATTACAAACTTAGAAATTTATTATGCGATCCCTCTCATCTCTGCTAAGAAACTCCTTCTCTAATGTTGTACAAAAGTTTGTAGGCTTAATTTGATCACTAGAATCTGATGGAAGGGTAAGCATCCTAGATTCATCAGCTCGCCCACCTCCAATGCTCTTCCAATGCATAGCTCTTTTATCGTTTGTCTTCTTATCTTCTATTTTTTTTTTCTTTTTGTGCTTTCATTGAATTTTTTTTCTTTTTCTTTTTGTTCTTTCATTGAAATGCAATGCTTGAACGTGAGCAGTAGAAAATTGGACAAGCGTGGGGCCCTTCACACTCTCAATCACTTCCTTCGACCTCGTCATCAACCTTGTAGCTTCAAGGTTTTTGTATCCAACCCTTTGATTTCATTGAGTCTTCTTAGATGTTAAGTCCATTCAATGTTTGTTTAGATCCATTGCAAACAAATTACATATTGATACATTACTTAATAATTAATATTAAAAACATTAATAAAAATAGTTAACCACCCACAATCATAACCCTTAACCTTGTGAGCAATAAATAATTATATATCTGGCCATGAAAGTTTTCAAGAATCACAATTCAATCATATATTCAATAATATAATATATATTACATATATGTTATTGAGAAATTATGTTCGGTCTTATTTTGAAAATAGGATCCAGAATTCAAAATTGGAGGGTGGTGATACATTTAATAGTTTTATTTATTTTTAATCTCCATTGTACAATAATGTTGGTAGATGACAGATCTCTATTGATGGATAGTGATTCCTATCGTGGTAAGTGACTTTGGGTGAAGTCGTTGTACTTGAACTGTGGTCGACAAGTATGGGTTCATAGAAGAGGTCTTAGGTATTTTCAGCCGCCAAATGAGAGGAATCTTGTTTCCTGTTAAACATTCTAATACCACTCGGAGCCACAGTATATATTCGTAATCAAAAATGCGTGGCATTACTGGTATGTATTTTAGTCACCACACCACCTTTGGGTCATCATCCACATTTCCACCCACCGTTTAGAGTTGCACCCACCGAATGTTGTGCAACCGAGCATCGAATTCCTGCCAAACATACAAATTCTATCGATATGTTTACAGGATGACACCAGTTTCATTTGAATTCACCAATAATCGTTGAACAACATACATCCTCCCAGAATTCCAATTGGTTAATCCAGGACCAATCCATCATATTTAATTTTCCCAAAAGCACAAAATGGAAAAATGGACAGATTAGCATTGAAATTTAATGAGAAAACGGGTGAAGTGATGAAGATGGGAAAGAAAACAAAACTAGATTAAACGATCTCACAAACAAAATCAAAAAGTAAGGAAAGTGGTAAATAATCTCACTCCACAACTAATGTCATCCTGAAAGCGTCTCCTACCAAATCTTATCATACCCACTATTCCATCACATAATTATATTTCAATGTTTAATTATGTGTTTGTTTGTTTTTTCACTTTGTATTTTATTTATATTTATAATTATATGTTATCATAATTTATTTTTTCAACTAATTAATATTATTCATGGTAAATTGAACAACTTATCATTAATATTTAATGAGAAAATAGGTGAAATGATCAAGATGGAGAAGTAAACAAAACTACATTAGATGATCTTAAGAAAAAAAATCTCATCTCGAATCTTACCAAGTTTTCTATCAAATTGTATCATACCCACTATTCCACATAATTCTACTCCAATGCTTAATTATGTGTTTGGTTCATTGTTCAATGTGTTACTTATTTATACTTATATGCCATCACAACCTAATTCCTTCAACCAATTAATATTATTCCACCATATGTTAATGCCTAGCAACGTAATATTATCTCTCAACCTAATTACAATTTGTTGAGATTGCCAACATTTAGTGAGCACAATCATAAAGTAAACATGGAAATGTCAAAATTTGATGGACTAGAAACAAGTAGAAGCATAATGGATAAATAAGGAAAAAGAATATTTTGAGTTACACCATACTCAAAATGATATCAAAAACAATTGGATTGATGAACATTGAGGAGCCCAAGTATGAATCGAACGTGTAGTGGAAAACCTAGTGGATCAATGTCATAGTAAGTTGGGACACATTCAAAATGGATGTTTTAAAGAGATTCCAAGACATGGAAAAAAATTGAGCTATTTGGAAAACTTATTTCATTATGAAAAATAAACCTTTGAATGTGTTAAGTTCTAGATATTGAGTTATTAAATTTATATTGTTATATAGTATGACCTTTTAATGGTTGGATAGACCCTTTAATTGTAATTGTACCCTTTGTTCTATATATACCAAGGAGGCCTACTTTTATAGATCATATCATCTTGTACATTTATTGTATTGTAAAAGGAGTTTGCCCCTTCAAAAAGGATTCTCATTCATTTTTCTCTCTTGTTCTCAAGGTGTGGAGCTACTTAATTTTCCCTCTTTGTGCTATTTGGGTGTTTGGTGCATAACATTTGGTTTCAGAGCAATAGGTTCATGAGTTCGAGCTCCTTCAAAAGAGTCATCTTGGTATTTTTTCTATAATTTTTTTCTAGATAGTTTTATACCATGAATTTTTTGGGATATTGAGAAAACCTAGAAAAGTACTTGTAGTCAAAATTCTAGGTTTTGGGTCACTATAGTTTCATATATATAAGCTATAGAAATTAGGATTTTTTACTAGTCTTGAAATTAGTCTCAAATGAGTCATCTTGGTATTTTTGCTATAACTTTGTTTCTAGGACATTTCAAATAGAAATGTTTTTAGGAGACTGAAGAGACATATCAAAGTGCATATGGTAAAAATTATGGGTTTTTGTATGCTATACTTTCAGAAATACAAGTTCTGGAAATTAGGGTTTTTTACTAGGCCTAAAACTCATCTCAAATAGGTGTTCTTGGTAAAATTTGTAGACTTTAACCTTGTACAATATTTACTGCAAACAGAGTTTTAGTAAAAGAACGAAAAAGATATAATGGAAAATACAAACATTGCACAGATATTTTTCCCTTGGAAACCCAAACTCAGAAAACAACATATTCTATATTCATTCATAGTGATACATTGTTTACAATACAATATACATATAGGAGTCAACGACATCCAAAACCCTAACCCAATGACCTAGATTAGTCAACAACCCTAATTCCTTAACCATATATAGAAAACCATCGGAAAAAAACCATGTGCTGAAAAACCGCCCAACAATGGACATGAAAATCAAGGCAACACAAAAAAACGAGGCAAAAATGTGACATGTTTCCCGAGGAAAAAAATTCTCAGGGGCGTTGCCCCCGTGCAGGGGGGTTTTTCCCCCAGTGCAACACAGACACTAATGCTCGTGCAAAGAATATAACTCATACCCAACATTCTCCCACTTGTTGTTTTCTTTGCATACAGGGGGTTACAGGGTTACATAGTCAACAATCCAAGGCAACAATGCCCATGGATCCTCTACACCAAGAGAACTTCTCAGTGCTCACGGATATTCTTAATGAATCTGCAACATTCTTCAAAGTGTCCACCTTCATCAACAACACTTTTTTTTCTTCAACCATGTCTCTCACAAAGTGATATTGAATATCAATATGTTTTTTCTTTGAATGATAAGTCGGGTTTTTTGCCAGAAAAATTGCACTTTGACTGTCACAATCTATCCTTACAACTTGTTGTACCAACCCAATACATGAACACAATCTTTGTAACCATATTTCTTCCTTACTTGCATGAGTGGTTGCCATGTATTCAGCTTCTTTAGTTGAAAGTGCCACTACAACCTGTCTTTTGCTCATCCAAATTATTGCTCCTCCAAATAGGTTAAACACATACCCACTTGCATATCTCCTACGATCCATATCTCCAACCCAATCTACATCCACAAAGCCATGTATATCCAACACTCTGTCCAATCCCAGTCTTCCTTGGTAGCACAATCCATAGCTAGCAGTGCCACTCAAATACCTGAAAACCCTTTTTACTGTTGTCCAATGCTCCTTCCCTTTTACATATACTTGGTCAAAACTCCCACTGCATGTGCAATTTCCAGTCTAGTACAGACCATTGCATACATCAAACTGCCAACTGCACTTGCATATGGAACACGAGACATGTCCTCCTCCTCTTCCTGTGTCTTGGGACACTGATCCACAGATAAATTTACACCAATAGGAATAGGAACCTTGTCTGGTTTACATTCCTACATATTAAACCTCCACAATATTGTCTAGACATATTTTCTTTGATTTAACTAGAGTTTCCTCTTTTTTCGATCCTTTTTAATTTCCATGCCCAAAATGAAATTTCAAGCACTGAGATCCTTCATGTCAAATTTAGAGGACAACTGAGTTTTCACATCCTGGATAATCTCCTTGTTGTTTCCTATCAACAACATGTCATACACATACAAGACCAAATAAATCAAATGATCCCCAATTAATTTAAAATACACACAATGATCCTCTTTGCTTCTTGTGAAACCAACTCCCAACATATAAGTATCAAATTTTTGATACCACATCCTTGGTAATTGTTTTAAACCATACAGAGACTTTTTCAGCTTGCATACCAGCTCCTTCTTTCCCTTCATAGCAAATCCTTCTGGCTGCATCATACAGATTTCTTCTTCTAAGTCCCCATGTAGGAATGATGTCTTCACATCCATCTGTTCTACTTTAAAATCAACTACAACAACAACAGATAACAAAAATATTATAGAGGTTAACTTGGAAACAGAAGAAAAAATCTCACCAAAATCAATTCCCTCAACCTGGGATTAACCCTTTGCTACTAACCGAGCTTTGTATTTCTCCACTTTTCCTTCTGCATTCAACTTCTTTTTAAATACCCATTTGCTGCCAATGGTATTTCTTCCAGTCGACAACTCCACTAGATCCCAAGCCTTCCATTTCTTCGTCCATGGCCTTTTTCCAGAGTTTTCCATCATCTTAATCCACTTCCTCTCTGACAGTTCTAGGATCATCATCAGTAATATATAAATTAAAATTTGAACGGAAATCAGATGGATTATACCTTTCTGGTAGCCTTCTTTCTCGAACCGATCTCCTCAATACTAGAGTATGATGATCTTCTTCTTCTGATTCATGTTCTTCCGTATAGTCTGATTCATCATCCTTTAAACCAAACTCTATTTTCTCTGGTTCTTCCTTACTTGGTAGGACTTCCTGTTTAACAACATCCTTCATTTCTCTAAATACCACATCTTGTCTATACACTATCTTCTTAGTTTCTGGGTTCCAAATTTTATAACCTTTAAGACCATCTTTATATCCAATAAAGATACACTTTTTAGCCTTCTTATCTAGCTTAATCTTGTTTTCGTTTGGAACATGAACATATGCATCACGACCAAATACCTTGAGATATGTGAGAGAAGTTTTCTTACCAGTCCATACCTCTTATGGAGTCTTGTCATCCAACGTTGATGAGGGTGATCTGTTGACCAAGTAACATGCAGTACCCACTACCTCTGCCCAGAATTCTTGCCCTAACCCAACACCACTAAGTAGCACCTTGTTTTTTCCATCAACGTCTTGTTCATCCTTTTCGTAACTCCATTCTGCTAAGGTGTATATGTAGTAGTCTTCTACCTTGCTATACCACACTTCTTACAGAATTCTTCAAATTCATTTCCGCAGAACTCTCTGCCATTATTTTTCCTCGACACCTTAATTATTTTCTCTGTTTGATTCTCAACAAGATCCTTAAACTCTTTAAACTTATCAAAGACTTCATATTTGTTCTTGAGGAAATATATCCAAGTATACCTTGAGAAGTTATATTTAAATGAGACATAGTACACAGATTTTCTCAATGATGGGACCGAAACAGGTCCAAAAACATCACTGAGAACTAGTTGTAAAATTCCTTCTGCCCTCGTTGCACCAGAGGGGAATCTTACCCGATTTTGCTTCCCATATACACAATGTTCACATAAATCAAAATCCAAAGAGAAATTAGACATACCTTCAACCATACCTTTACCATGTAGTATTCGAAGACCCTTCTCTCTGATATTCCCCAGTATTTGATGCCACAACATAACCTTTTATCAAGAGACTGTAGGATTTATTTCTTCTTCAACTCCAATATAAGGAACAATGGAACTATTACACCCATCACTAATAGTACTTCCTTGCAGCTTATACAGAGTTCCAAATCGAAGTCCCTTCAACAACACCATTTCTCCTCAAACCATCATATAGGTTTCCTTTTCAAATACTATTTTTACGCCTGCATCGTCCATTTTTCTTACAAAAATCAAATTTATGGACAATCCTAGGATGTGCAGAACACCAGGTATTGTTCTAATCCTTCCATCTGTGAGCCTCAAATTGAATTTTCTCGACCTAAAATTTTGGTTGTCGAGTCATCACCTAAGAAAACATTACCTCTGTCATACCTTTCATGTTCACAGAACCACTCCCTGTGGGGAGTCATATGAAAGGATGCACCTGAGTCAACCAACCATGTCTCATGATCTGCATGTGTGATTGAAGAATCCAAGTACACATCCCCTCCTTCTTCCTTGGAGGTCTTTTCTTCTGTAGAAGGATATTCTTCAGACCTCTTCTTTTTCTCAATTTTGGATCTAAACTGCTTCTTATAGTGCCCTTCTTTTCCACATCTCCAACATACCTTTACAAAATTTATGGGAGATTTAGATCTACCCTTAGACTTAGATATTCCACTTGAGAACTTAGATCTATTTCGTTTTTGGGAGCATCCTCTTGCAAATAATGCATTTGTGCTCTGTCCTTCCATATTCTTCTGTCTCATCGCCTCCGACAACAAGGATGAGACCACTTCATCAAACTTCAAGGCAATTGTATTACTACTTATGGCCACAACCAGAATATCCCATGAGTCTAGTAAAGAATAGAGTAAACTAATACACTTATCTTCATCTGAAATTTTAATCTCAATAGATACTAACTGACTTACCACGGTATTGAAGGCGTTCAAATGCTCTGCCACCAAGTCTCCATCTCTCATCCTCATATTATACAACTTCTTTCTCAGGAATATTTTATTTACTAGGGACTTAGACTAATACAAATTCCCCAACTTATCCCATAAATCATTGGTTATAGCTTCCTCTGACACATCAGTAATACTGAATCTGAGAGACACAGTTGAATTGTGCTCTTCGCCTTCCGATCCAAATTTTTCCAGTCATTTGTTGAGGTTCCTGTAGGTTCAGTACCTAGATCCACCACGATCCACTGATCTCTATCCACCAGCAAATATTCCATCTTGAGCTTCCACAACTCAAAACTTTGCCCATTAAACTTCTCAATCTCCATTTTCGAATCGCTCGCCATTTCTTTTCACTTGAAAAATCAATACCACAGATCTCCCACTGTAACAAGGCTTATCACAGTCCCGAGCCAAACCCTTCACCACAAAGACGTCCCCTTGAAGCAAACAAAGCTCTGATACCAAATGTAGTTTTTAACCTTGTACAATATTTACTGCAAACAAATTTTCATTAAAAGAACAAAAAAGATACAATGGAAAATACAAACATTACATAGAGATTTTCCCTGGAAACCCAAACCAGGAAAACCAACATATTCTATATTCATTCATAGTGATACATTGTTTACAATACAATATACATATAGGAGCCAATGACATCCAAAACCCTAACCCAATGACCTGGATTAGTCAACAACCCTAATTACTTAATCGGAAATAGAAAACCATCGGCAAAAAACCATGTGCCGAAAAACCACCCAACAATGGACACGAAAAATGAGGCAAAAATGTGACATGTTTCCGAAGGCAAAAAAAAATTCTTGGGGGCACTGCCCGTGAACCCCCACATAGGGGGATTCCCCCCCCCCCCGCCCCCCGCCCCCCCCTACATGTCCAACACAATGCAAACACTACTACTCATGAAAAGAATATAACATACCCAACAAAATTGTCATATCTAAAGCTAGAAAACTCCAAATTGAGTTCTGCTAGTTCCATTGGAAAGAAGACAAACATAGTATTTCAGATCCAAATTTCATAAGTATATTGTAAAAATTGAACATGTGGTAGGTTGTACAAGTTATCTCTCTTGAAATGGACAAAAACAAGAAGATTTGGGAAAGTTACCTTAACTTTCTCTTAGCACATTGGAATTTGGTCAAACCTATGGTATTGTAGAGAAGTCATATCAAGATACTACAGATCAAAATTTCAAACTCAGAGGGGTATAAATATCAAAGATACTTCAAGATAAATCTTGGCCAATAAGATAGTCTACAATCCAAGGTTTTTAAAGGTGTGTTAACTTGAAATTAGAATAACTTTTGATTGGAAGATCTGTTTTGGGTGATTTAAAAATTGTGATAAATGGGAAAAAGATGAGTATTATTACTTTCTCCCATGTCAAAGGGTTCTACAAAATTTTTTACTCCTCATAAACCTACAGAGAACTCATCCATGATTCTTGAAGAATGTGACAACTTAGAGAAAAGGGTATCCCAATTGAAGAACCAAGTTAATGACATGAGTGATAATATGTTGAAAAGGGTTGATTTTTCACATTCTGAGGAAATCCTTAAAAGGGAAATTGAACATAAAATATAAAAGATGGAAGTTGGAGATAAAATTGAAAAATTGTTGGATCAAAAGATGGAACGATTATAAAATTCCATGGAAACCATGATCTTACATACCCTAGATGAGAGGTTCCCTAAAAGTGATATTGTGATCCAAGTAAATCATGAAAATAAGGAGAAAAAAATTATTGAACTTTAGTCACATATGGGGAACATTTTAACACATTTGGAGAGCACAAATATTGAATCCTAGAATCATGATCATTCATCACTCCAAGATTTGCATCATTTGGGGTCAACTTAGGACCAAGGAACTACTTGATTCCCAATATTTATATGGGGAAATTTGATGGTAAATATCCTATAACATGGATATTACATATGGAGCAATTCTTTGATCTACACCAAATGCCAACTTTACAAAAGGTAACTCTTGCATCCTTGTATTTAGAACCTGATCAATTTGTCTAGTACTAATGGCTTTGTGAACATGTCGAGCTAGCAACAACCCCACTGACTATTTTTTACTTCAGTTCCTTCTAGAGGCTAAAATAGTGAGGGGTCAGGCTCCTATTTTTCTTTAGCTTTATTCTATGTACATTGTTTTCCTTCACTTCCAATTTTGAATGCCTTTGAAGATCGCTTTGATTTCTTTATGTTGATCTGGCTAATTCCTCATAAAATTATTTTCAAAAAGAACTTATATAATTTTTTTCGCCTCCTCAAAAAAATTTCATCTACATGTTTCACATGAAAATTACTTTCCTATGACACAACCTATTTCGCATGGAAATTATTTTCTTCTGATACCATGTGTCACATGTCTTTTATTTTATTCGTGATTTTTTACATCTCAAGAAAAATATTCCTTATGAAACAAAGAAATCTTTGCAACAACCTTTCTTGCCTTAGCCTTGTATCATCGCTTGAGATATTTTATTGTTGTAATGTGTCGTGAAGGAAAAAAATTCCATGTGACATATCATAGGTTCAGACATTTCTTCTTCATGTGACACATTTCATAAAAAAATCTTTCATGCGATATGTTGCATAGCTGAATCTTCTCTCAACGTAATTGTTGCAATACATTGCATGCAAATATTTTTATGCGACATGTCACATTTCACCAAAAATATAACCTTCACAACATACTCTTTATCATGTCACAAAATAGATATGTTTCTCATAAAACGATGACTTGATGGTTGATGTGACCCATTTGACATTTTTTAAAAATGGTTTTTAATGCAATAAAAGGTCATTTTCCAAATCATAAAACCCACATCCATTTCCACTTCATCATTTCAATTCCAATATTCACCATCACACTAAGGAGTGATCCAAGGCCTATGCAACCCATGTTCAACCGCATAGTCCACCTCATTGAACGACCTACTGTCACAAGACAAGAATCCCTTGACCATGGTCTTAGTGCTAGTGTTTGTTTTTTCTAAAAGGCCTTGAAACATGGCTCGACCAAACCCTTTTTTCCTTATATTATGTCCATACAGATTAGGAACATGGCCCTGTCATCTGCTAACTATTCTTAATTAATGGGAGGGTGCAAAGAAACAATTTATGGGGGGATACCTGGGAATCTCGTCCTAAATATTTGATATCACCACCAATATCCTTATCTTGATTTCAAATTTCCTATATATTTGGTTTCAAAAGTGTGTTGAAGATTCACTTTTTGTGTTTTGAAGATCTGTGTTGAACCATATTTTGGGGATCTATGTATATCTTATTGGGTCTATTAGTTAGGGTCCATATTCATTAACTTCAAAGGTAAAAGAGCCATAGTGAAAATTTCCTTGTGAACCTGATAATATTTGTTTCGTTTCTTCCTTTGAGGAAATAAGAAGTTCATCCTTATAGTTCTTCCCATCTAGCTTCATTTCCCTTCATTCATGCCAACAACCCTCATACTTTCCATACACTAACAGTAAGGTATGTAAGGAAGGAAAAAAAAGAAAAAATATGTTGTGAGACAAATTGGAATTGTACTACGCGGTCAACAAACAGGAATACAAGGGAAATCATTTAATTTTTACACTTTAATTTTAGCCCATAATTCAAAAGCAATCTCTTCATGCTCGAATTCGTTCAAAATAAAATAGTTGCAAATTATAAATACACATCAATTATTAGCTAGATTTTAAAGGGAAACTGCCTAACTAATTATCAAGGTTCCATCACAAAATATTAACCTAGAAATGGCCATTATTAGTAGATAAGATATCCCTCCCAAATAATGTTTCTCTTCACATTCACTTTCATTCTTTCAGGAGACTAAATATGATAATATCTTATGTTGTTGATATGGGTGAGTTGAAGGATACATGTATAGCAACCTATAGGAGGAGTGGCAAAGAGCCCATCATTGAAGTCAACTCATACAAGGAAGAGGAGGAAGCTAGAGTCAGTACCTCAGATCCCATCCAATTTGAAACCATTTGTAATGTGGAAACCAGTGTGGCATATCAGTGGAGGGGAATTTATTATATGTTTAAACAAGATTTCTATCTCGATATACTAGAGGATAAAAAATACCTAGGGGTTTATTAAATGATAAAGCATTCATGATTACATAAGGTAGTTGCACGTTTAGTTGCATTCCCATGCACAAAAGTTATCTCTTAGATGATTTGTTAGGCGAATGTTGAAAACATATTGATCAAATATACCCAAAGGAAATCCATCTCATCATTTCATGCTTCAATTTTGCACACATATTACAATATTCCCACTAAAGAGATTGACATCATAGGGGAATGGATGATACAATTTCCTCTAAATTGTAGAGAAGTGATGAAAAATTGGTGGGTTCAAAGGGAAAACTTCAAGTCAAGGAAATCCGACAACTATCCCACTGGGATGTTGAGGACCCCATATAGATATGTAGTCGCACTCCTGTGAAAGATTTATGGAGAAGCATGTTATCCCCACCTCCTAGGGATAACTAAGGAGATGATGTCTTGAGGCCCTCAGGTTGAAGACATGGAATACCGATAGATAGCTTGACCAACAGTGCCCACTTGCACAAACAGAGACCCACCTCGCCACCACAAGCTCCATATTAGTTACGATAGTATCCACCACATCAGCTGGCCTCTGGAAGAAATTGGGTCTTTCTCCATGAGGTACAAGTCAGGTATTATGGTGAGTTTCATTTCAATATTTGAGGCATTTGAATTTGTTGCATCTATTACTACTTTTGATTATGTGACGTTTGCTTGGACATTATGCTCTTTTCCTTGTTTCAATTTGGTGGTTGACACTGCGCTCTAGTAAGTGGGTCATCCTTAGGGATAGGGATGATATTGGGAGGTCCTTTTGACGAGTCATCATGTCATTCTCGACCATACTTTTCACTTTCCACACTCCATCCCATCATCTGCTCACCTTTTTGGGTTTTTGTGTATACTGACCCAAGAAGGAGTTGTCCCTCATTTCATGGGAAGAAGGGGTTGAAGGCCCATAGGGGAGATAGTTGGAAAACAATAAAATCCTACTTATGAACCTTCAAGATGCTCACACAAAGAGGTATTGAGAGCAATGAAACGCTTCTCCTAAAAAATCAAAGACCTGCAAAATCAAATTAAACATTTGATATCTCTTTCTGTCTCCATAATTGGTGACCCAGGTGACCCTGACTCAACCACTTTCACATTCATCTCCTCTTGCACATGAGTCAGGTGATATTCCTGCTTCATTTTTTCCACACATGCACATGCCAAGTGCTTTACCTGGTCATCCCATAGGTCAAATGGTCAGCAATCAAGTCGTTCACACAACCATGGTTACAGAAGCTACTCAATCTCTATCTTATACATCACAAATTAGTACTCCCTACATTGGAGGTCATTCTTCAATGGGAGGCCAACCTTCAACTAGGTGGAAACCTTCAGTTGTAGGGAAAAATTTTATTGGGGGGAAACCTGCATGGTTGCAACATCAACAAGCATGGGGGAAAACCACTCCTGCAAGTCCTTCTATTCCTATTACCATTGTTTTGTATCCTAGACATCTATATCCAGGAGTTGTGAATCCTTTGTGGACTCAATCCAATCTGACGAGCATTCCTGCGTAAGGAACTATGCCCTATCAATCCATAAACCCCATGATTCAAACGCAATAGTCCCTTCCATCACCATACATAGGGGGGACCAATAGGTCAACCACAATACATAGGAGGTTCATCTATTCAATCACAGTACATGGGTGGACAAACAGGACAACCATGTTACCTAGGTGGACAACCTAGACAACCACCTTATATGGGAGGACCATCTAGTTTTGTCATCTTGCCACAACCTGGATACAGTCCTACTGGTGTTCCTACGCAATATGGTTATCACCAATATCAACAACCTAACCTCCAGATACCATTCTTGGCTACGTTAGATATTCCAAATATGTCACGATTAACAAACGATCACATCCTTCACGCCCCGTGTTGGCCCCCCATCCCTGCCAAATTACCATCCGAAATTCCAAAATTTGACAGAAAACTTAGGGAGGATCCTAAAAATGATGTTATGACTTTCCACTTATGGTGTTGTTCCAACTCTTTGATGAATGATTCCATTCATATTATATTTTTTCAGAGAACACTTACAGGTGCGGCAACAAAATCGTACATTGAACTGCCACGTAACTCTTTTGTCGACTTTAATTCTCTTGCCATGGCTTTCTTGACGCATTTTCAGTTGCCTATATGGTATGAGACCGGTATAGAATTTTTTACCTCTCTTCTACAATCCTCTTCCACCCACATCTCTAATCATATTCATGAGTGGAGACGACGAAGATGGTTGTTTAAAGCTCCAATTCCAGACCAACTCCTCGCTGATTGGTTTACAAAGTCAATCTTGCCTCCCATTTCCCGTGATGTTGCTATGGGAAACATAGTTACTGAGGAGTAGGATATCAGTCGTGCACAGTATTTGGACTTGGTTTACTCCCATTCTGGCACACTTTACGATCTGATCCCTAATGCTCCTCATTCGTCGAATGATCCATCAAGACCTGCTCCAGAATCTAGTTATGTTCCAAACACCACAACTACTTCCGCTCTTGCTCAAACCTCTGAGGTGAATGTGGTCTAATCCACTTCATCTCAACAACCAGGAGGTAAGAAGAAAAACAAGGGAAAATCCAAGAAACCTTCTAACGAGCAGGATAATTCTAAGCCTATTGATATTCAAGTGACAAGGAAACCTAAATCTCCTTGTATGATTTGTGAGGAAGACCATTACACGAAATATTTCCCTCATCCTGAGGTTGTCGTTAAATATCTGAAGGATACCTCCCAACCATTTCAAGAGCAACATCTAGTTCCACAAAACCATGTCCCTCTACAAGGAGGAGACCTAGGTCATTTTCACCATGGGGATGCTTCCACGAGTGCCTCTGAGGTTTACATGTTTAAGTTGGTTAATGTCACAACTCGTGAAAATACCTATGACACTCCTCCAAATGATAAGACTAAAGGGAAGTTTGTCGACCAACCTTCTAACTCTAGTACTCCTCCTCCACCTTCAAATCCTCTTCAAATTGAGAAGTTGATTTCTGACACAGCATTGCGCCTGCCCAAGAGTGTAATTCGAAAACAAACTTTTAATTCTAATGCTTGATCTACCCAAAACTACATCGTTGAATATTTGGCACAAATTTCTTGCGCTATGTCAACCCTCGAAGTTCTACATCACTGTCCAAGTAAATGTAGAACCATGTTGTCATCCATTGGATCCATGGATCCTCAAGAGTCGAATCTGATTACATTTAATATGGATTGTTTTAATGAGAAATTCCCCCACCACTTAGCATTCCAAATTCAAGTTTTGGTTGGTGGAAATAAAATCCATCGTATTGTTTTGGATGAGAAAGCCTTGACTTGTGTCATGTCTTTCCCTTGTTGGAGAGCCCTTGGTTTTACCCCGTCCCCTACCACATTGAAAGCATTTGATGGACATGGTTTCCAACCTCAAGGACTCTTGCAATCTTTCTCTATGACTTTGAAGGGTAAGACTGTTTCGATTGATATCGAAGTAGTCGACGCGCCTCTGGATTATAATTTGTTACTTCGTCATAGTTGGTTCTATGCAATGACTTTCGTCACATCTTCGGTGTTTCGTATCTTACGATTTTCCCATCAAGGAAAGATTATCATTGTTGACCAACTTGAGTATACAACTCCAGATCTCAAAAATGTCACAACAAAGTCCTTTTTCTAGGACAAAATAATTTTGAGAGTTTAGGTGTAGGTATTCTCAAGGATTCCTCTCTCATGGGGGTGTTTCCTCTGCCTACTCCTCCCACCGCACAGGTTTCCACCTTAAACATGATTTCAACTCAGGTAAGACAATCCTTCGACTCATCTCATCCTTTGGTAGTACCTGGTCTCGACGAGCATCTTTCATTGTCTTTGTTAATCTCGTTAAAAAATGAAACAGACCCCCCTCCATTACAATCAATTCTCACACTAGATCGAGTACTTAAACCTTTTTTCCTCTTCCTAGTGAAATTGTTTCCATTAGTAACCAGAAACCTAAATGAGGAAAGAAGAAGAGTTGTCGAAGGAAATGACGCTTGGGGGGAAGGTCTCCAGTCGTTGGAAATCATGCTGGAGAAAAACCACCAATTTCTGCCAAAGAATCTAGGGGCAAACTACCTCTAGAGAGACATGCTACTAGGAGTGATCCTCGTTCAAAGGTCATTCCCATCCTGATGTAGTAGTCTTTTTCTAGAACGAACTTAGTCTTTGTTCTTTCTTGTGCTAGTAAATACATGAGAATAAGTTACCTAGCTTAGTCGTTGTTCTTTCTTGTGCTCGTAAATACATGAGAATGTGACCGAGTATACTTTTATCACTTTTTCAGACTCGTGAAGGTTATACGAAAAATGAACTCTTTGGAGTCTCCTTTAAGATATTTTTAGACTTTCTAAAATGAAAAGATTGTCGAGTGATCTTACTTCCTTTCACACTCGTTAAAAGGTTTGAAAGGGCGTCTTTCAAGTGATAGTTTATCTCTTTTTTGAACTCATGAGACTAATTACAAAAAAGGAACACTCTAATCAAACATGATTAGAAGAGTTCTCCCCTGTATTGTTTTACACTTTTTTCAGAATAGGGAGACTAAATTTACAAAAAAATCATCCATGGAGTTGTCTTTAAGTTCTTTTCAGACTCTCTAAACATGAAAAACCACTGAGTTTTCCTTCTCTGGACTCGTTAAACTACACATTGAAGGACTCATATGGGAACGAACCCTTACTTCTTCTAGTTCGTTAAATAAAGAAATAGGAACTTACCGAAGGTGAGTTATATCGCGCATGTGTTATCCTCCTCGAGATCATTAAATGAAAAAGAGGTACTCATCTATTTAGGTGGGGGGGGGGGCAAATTGAAGGAAGTGAGTCAAGTTTTTGGGAATCCTTTATGGAAGCTATTGTCACCCTTGAACATGGCACATGTTTGTGTCTTGTGATACAGTTGGGTAATCTGCTTGTCTTTGAGTCATACCAATTCCATGTGTCGCCATACTTTTTTGTCCAGTCGAGGAGCGCTATTATTTCCGTCACATTACATTCTTGGTACTCGTCGAGAAAATATTTCCAAGTCAGTTGTCATGCCTCATCATGTTCAAGGGAAGTTTCACTTCAAACCATCCATTTGCAGTATTTCCAGTTTACATTTCCTATGGCAGTCCATACTCATTTGATTCACCATATTACATCACTTTCTTGTGTCAGTTTCGTGTCGATGATGGGGGATACACCAAAGCCCTCCTTTGACGAGTCTTTTCCTGTCGACTTCAAAACATCATTCGGGAATTAGACTTAGAAACCAGTTAGTCCCTTGGGACCTGCATGCCTTAATGGCAGGCCTCCTCACTTCCAACAGTAGGTTTACATTATTGACCTTTGATCGGATGATTCCATGAATGTTTGGCCTTAGATCATTTATTCACATTCATTGGAACTTGGAATGTAATAGGGTACCTCGGGATTCATTGACATCATTGGTGATTTCCCTCACACTTGTTAACATGTTACCTCAATGATTGGTAATCAAGTGGTTTCTACCATGTTCGACATCGATCATCTATTCACATGGCTAGATTCGTACCACATCGAGATTGGGACGAAGAGCCTGGGTTGAGCATTCACTCTGTTATTTGCTTTTCCCAGGCTGGGAAGGAGATCATTTGAGCATGTTGATATATATATTGTCTCATAGATCCACATTGTATTGGTCCGTGGCTATGTTTTATCATCTCGTAGCTACATTGTGTATTTTTCATGGCTACGATCAGTTCATGTCATGGAGGTATGGATCCACATTGTATCTCTAGTGGCCATATCCTTAGTCAGTATTTTTCATGGATCTACAGTGTATTGGTCGACGGTCGTGCTTTGATTCATCTCATATTATGAGCATAGGTATGCCTGCCTTGGAAATGGAACATATATTAATATTGTTTGATGGTTGTTTGTGGCTTCTTCAAAGTTCTCCAACTCCACACCCTTGCATTGAAGAATTGTAAAGTGTTTCGGCCATCAGTTTCTCTTATAACCTCACACTTTACGGGGCAATATGTTACACATCAAAATGTCACACTTAAGTACCTTATCCTAAGTTTTGAAAGTGTCGTAAAAGTGTCATATGCACCTTGCTAAGTGTTTCATACACATTGACACCGTGAAAGAACATGTGTTACAATCCCTACTCAATGAGGAGGAAAAATATATCATATGAAGGTCAAAATACTATGTGCACATGAATTATTTATTAATGTTCATAAAAAGGAAATTAATTTAGTGTGAGAATCCACCTCACATTTAGTTTCCTAATCTCAAGGAGAGTTTGAGAATCTCATGGATGGTTGAGATATTTTCTCAAACCAAAATCCTAATTTGGTGGATCTTGAGAGATATTTCCTCCTTAAAATCCTTGAGAGATATTTTCTCCCTAAAATCCTTGAGAGATATTTTCTCCCTAAAAAGATTGGAGATCCCATTTTAGTGGATTTGATGAGTGATCTTCTCCATCGTGGTTAAACCTCCAAATCCTATATAATGAGATATTTCCATGGAGAAGAGGAGGAATATTAGAGGTATCAAACCTTTGATTCTGGAGAAAGGAGACATACAGAGATATCAAACTTATGATTTTGGGATGCATGCAAGGGTCTGGATGAGGAGATCTTGGAGGAGTGTTGCATCATCATCCATGTTTGTAATTATTCTCTTTGAGTTCTCATTAATATACTTGACATATTTCCTTCTAGTACGTGTTTACATGTGCTTGTCTATTGATCCTTCGATCTTTGTAGATGAATTTGTTTGATCTAATCTTGTTGAGTAGGAGTTTTTTGTTTCTCTTTGTTTTCTATTGCATTGCAGGTATCAAGTTGCGCTAAGGAGTTTGGAGATCAAGCTTGGATTGGAAGCAGCGAGGACAAACTTTGAAAATAGGTGCATCACACCTTTTCCCCCTCTCTCTATTTCTGATTAGTTAAGCTAAATTCAAAGGGATGTTAGTGTCCACTTACGTTTTTCTGTCTTGGTATTAGGGTTATGTAATCCAATGGAAAGTTCACTTGTCCACAGGGGAATATTTCTATAACAATTATATAAATGTCCCCACTTGTTGAGGTGTGTACACTTATGTAGTGTCCCTTTATTTCCTTGCATAAGGCACTCTGTGTACCTCTAGCTTCAAGTGGCCTTGTGGTACTTCCCCCCAAGCTAATCGATTCACCAATAGGGCATACCCAAGGTTTTGTATTTCTAATTAATTAATGGAATTAAATGGGTTTGGAAAAAAGATGCATTGAAATGAAGGTGAAACACACCCTCTTCAAAGGCACCCATAAATGAAACACTACATCCCCTTGTGTGTCATGAACCCCATGCCAAAAACTCTTCCCCTCATCCATGACACCTCATTCACATGACTTAGAAGGAGGCCCCCTCTGAAAACACACCTGAACTTGATGTACGACTCATCCAATAGGTCGTTTTGTCAACCCTCCCATACCTAAACTTGGAAAGTTGCATAGGATCTTTGAGCATTGGTTTATTCTGATGAGGTATATGGATGTACATGTTTATATGGCTCTTTTATTGATTTTATTAACTCATCATTATTCTTTGACTTGATATCCTTGGAGGGTGTATCCATTTGTCTTTGCAGGACCCAGCCGGTGGACATTTTTGGAGGAACAAGCCTAGCTTGGGCTTCCATGGGGATTGAAGCCCACAGGTTGGATGCCAAGGGACCACATGACATATCACAAATACATGCTTTTGGAGTCTAAGAGGACATCATGGAGGACCTAACCTATCCCCTACCACCCAAACTTTTTCCTAAGAAGGCCAAAATGTCACTCTTGAGGGATTGACATCATGGTAGGGCTAGGGTTTGGTGGTGGTTGAGGACACTTTGCACGTTTTGAAGGAAGGAATCCATGGATCATGGAGAAGAGGCTTAGACCAAGGAAACATGGCCTTTGGAGGCCTATCTCACCATCTCCTTCTCCAACGACTTGCAAAAAGTGCCAAAAAGTCACCATAGAGGGGTGACGTCTTACTTAGGGTTTTACTTATGTGAAAATTATGAATTAAAAAAGTATTATTTTTTGTAAAGGGAAAGATTAGGGTTTTTGACCCCTTATCTTGTGGTTTACCCTAAATTATGTAGACAAACTATGCTTAGAACGTTTTGAACAAATAAAGATAATTTGTATCTCATTTCATCATAGCTCTCCCATTGTGAGAAGGCCGGTTGGTTGAAATTTGCGCCCTCTTGGGCGTTTTTGGTATCTCTCTCTTGTGCAAATGCTCTTTGGTGTTATATCTTGGTGATTGGATGTGGTTAAGTAGTGTGAACCTCTTGGAAGATCCTTCACTTTCTCTTGAATGGTAAATGATTGGTGAACTAGGGTTTGATCTCTCTCTCTCTCTCTCTCTCAGAATTGGTAAGGAAAAATATGCACTTGTTAGTTGTTTCTTGCTTATTATTGGTTATTTTTGGTTGAAACCCTAAGAGGAGTATGTTTCATACACCCTCCATCAATATTTATCTCATTTGTTAAGTTTATAAGTCATTCTTGGACAAGGGTTGCTAGGATAAATACAAGTGTCTATACCCTCCTAGACTTAACCTAGTTTGATTGGAATACCCTAGGGAGTAAGAGGATTTACACCCCTAGGGATATTGTTGATCTAACTTGTGCTTTAAAGACTCTATTCACCCAATTATAAAGGCACTAATCTGATTTTTGCATTGGAGAAGTAAAATTGTTTGCACTGGTAAACGTGTTTTGGTGAGATATCAATCTTGTTTAAGTTGGGATCTTCCGAGAATGCCTTGAGGTGGAAAAACCCTATAGGGCGTCTTAGTTCTCTTGGTTGTCTTGCTTCTGTCATAAATTTTCATCTACAGCCATTAGGTCTGCAGAAAATCTAATCAAAATCTCTAAATAACTCAGAAACCAACCATCTAAAGTTGCTAATAATTTACCCCTACAATCTACTAGGCATAGCGCATCTTTAGGGTGGATTACTTGTGATTCTGGGTGGTTGATTTCTTGTTTGTAAAAAAACAAATTCTACATCCATAAGGATAATAATTATCACTGCATTACTTTTTTATGACAACCTTGTATTCATGATAAAGTCTTGCTCTTTCATTCTTGAGATAAACTAGTATTTGCTAGTTTGTCTCTCATTTATTTAACTAGAATTTTAGCACTTTATTTGCAACTCTTACTATATTTTTGTTTCTGATATATATTATTGTTTACTTTTGCAATTAGGGACAACAAGATTAACTTTCTTGTCCACCTACCATATTACGTTCGTACTTGGCTTCTCTTGTGTCTCGGGTAGGTACAATCACCCTTTGCAGGTACTCATACCTCTTGGAAACCATTGGCTACCACCAAGACTCTTTTCCAATCCTTTCCACACCTAGTATATTCACCAATAGGGGATACACTTCCATCATACCACTTTTCATCACATTTCCCCCTAGGGTCATCGGGATTCCCCCATTGAAGTGATTACTTCATCTCTAAAGTGATGGGAATACCTGCCTAAGGTGACAGTGGGTAGGTTTTCTCTCAGTTGTCTCCATTTTGTTGTTGGTTCGGGATTTTTCCAACCTACAACTTGTGCGATAACATTTTGGTGTCGTTTCTGGGGAGGATATTGAATCCTCTTCCGAACCCTAATGAAACTTTGGCAAGTTATCCCAAATTCTTTCCAAGCTTTCCTGGCGACCTCACCTAAAGGAAATTCTCTTTCCAGCTTTGATGAGCTCTTCTTGAAGCTCATTTGGCAACTCCGCCTTTCCAAAATCCATCTTCCCTTAAGAATTTTCTCCCAGGGAGGTTCAAACCTTCTAAGGTTTACAAAAGAAGGCCTCTCCTCAAGCCTATCATTGTCAAGAACCTATTCCACAGTAAATTTCTCCTTACTCCAATGGCTCACCCTTGGGAAAAAGACCTTTACAAACCCCTTAACATGGCCACCATCCCTGGATACCCCAACACAATGCCAAAAGAGTCTCACAAATGGTTTCCTAAGTTTTCGAGAAACAATGTTACCATTGCAGACGATCATCTCTATGTCGTAGGCCGAGACATGGAAAATGCAGAAGTAGAACATGAGGATGTAGCCATGAGGCTACTAGCCTCATCTTTGACTGAATATGCACAAAGGTGGTTCAGAGGGTTACCTGACAATCACATAGCATCTTATGAGGATTTCGCCAAGCTATTCAAGAACATATTCAATATAACTCTTGTCTTTCTCTCCCCTAAATTTTAATTTATTTGCATCAATTTGATCTCTTTTCAGTTTTAGTTGTGGTTCTAATTCACTTGACAAGAGTTAGTTAGAGTAGTTATTTCAAATTTCTTTTTGTTTCTGCCAACATTTTGAGGAAGGTATTTTATTCACTTGTGCAGGTCTGCAAGCTTGGATAGGAGCAAGGACGATTTTGGAGAGAGGAAAACTTGCAAAGCTCATCTCCTATCAGCTATCAAAACCATGTGAGTCCCTCATAACTAACTGATATTTATTCTGAAGTTGTTTTAGGATACTCTAAGGAAAGAGTTGTATTCTTCTTTGAATTATGCTTTATTAATGGTCATCCATAGCCATAGGATAGTTTACATCCGCAAGAGAAGTAAATTGCTTCGTGAAGTGCCTCTTTTGTTATGTATTCATTGTGTAGCACATTGTGAGGCCTTAACTATTACAAATGATTCAAATTATTTTCCCAAGTTTAATTATGTTGATAAGTTAACCAATTAAGTATATTCATGGGTTGGAAAATATGCAAAGAGGAGTGGAGAATGTAAGAGTTTGTTGAACTTATTTAAAAAATACAAGCTAAAAGTACTTCAAATTCATCAAATCTAATGGATTTCTAGGGGAAAGGTGATGAGAAGGCTTGTTAAAATCATGCCAACATTATTACAGGAACATAAACATGATGATACAAATATGTATGTTCTCGTTGATGTTCTCACTGAATTCAATAAATTGAGTAAGTGATTTCAAGAGGAACATATTGATATAACATCCATTGGTATTCAATTAGATGTGCTTATTAAAATTCTTCATAGGAGATTCTTGCAAGATATATTTGGAGTTGGTTCTCAAAATGGTTTTCTTGAAGAAAAAAAAAAGAAATTTGGAGTTTATTGATAATACAAGTTCTTTGGATGTGCATTCCTTAATATTTGAACCTATACCGAATTCACTTGGCTTTGGTACTATGGAAGATTGTATTCACTTAAACAAAGCATTTGTCCAAAAGTTGATTGATTATCTTAATGAAGAGTTTATAGATTTACATGTATTCAATGCAGCTAAATCTTTTAGTCTCGTTGTTACTTTGAAAAAGAGAATGAAATAGATTTTGAAACAAAATGATGGTTGTTATGCTTATGTGGAAATTTTTATATTGGAGACTCACCAATAATTGATACTGAAAAATGTGAAGGTGAAATGGAAAGTTTTGTTTTCACTCTACATCAGCTATATCCAAAGAAAAACATGTTTGGAGAATGGGAACAATGTGGAGGTGAACTAGAGTGGTGTGATTCCTTTCCAAGTTAAATGAAATTGTGGAAAATTGTTCTTATTCTTCTAGCAAGCACTGCTAGTTATGAAAGAGGAATCTCTAAGTTGAACCATATAAAAAATGATGATAGATCTAGACTTTGTTTGGAAATCTGAGACATTTTAATGTTTTGTTTCTATCAACACCTTAGGATTTACACGAGGTAGATTGGAACATAGTTTATGAAACCTGGACAAGAAAGAATTTGTGATGGACTCTTTCACTAGGTTGAGTAAGTTGGCGATGACACAATATTTTAATCAATGTTGTAATGTCTAGTGTCTTTATAGTTCAATCTAATAGTGTTAACACTATATACTGGAGTAAATTGGCTCCAATAAGTTACTATATGTTCAACGGGACTTACATCACAATTATAATAGAGTTTGCACCCATTTACGCACGCTAAGATAATAGTTTGATATTAAGGAGAGAGCAATTTTAAAATATTTCTTTACATTTTTAAAATATTATAAGTTTATAGTTTGTTCATAATTTCATTGCAATTTACAACAACATGTACTATGAATACCCTATATTTGAAGGCCTTTTTAATCTGAATACCTAGCTCCCATTTGAACTAGGTATTCAGAGTAAAAAGGACTTCAAATATATGGTATCCAAACTGAGCATCAAAAATCCAAAAACAATATTTCCAACAATATCCATCTTGCAATGTTTATCTTGGACATATGTAGTCTCCCCCTGTCTTTGAAATAAATGACATCAATATTTCCAACAATATCCCCCATATTTCCAAGTTTCTCACCAATATTTGACATGGGCAATGCACTTACAGAGTGCGAAGGTGATCTTCTCATTGTTAGAAACAATTTGAATAGAGTAAAAACCCTCTATTAGAATTAACCATTTCTCCAAAGCATTTGCATCTATCTATCCCTCTAATAAGTGAATATGAAAGTTAACTTGTACCTTGAAGGGAATCATACCTCTGAAGTGATTTCTTGTCAAAGGTGCCTTCATCTCCATTGGTAGTCATCAAAGGATCTTGGTGAAATTATCCATCATCTTGTTCTTCTATCGCAATAATGAATTCCATGAGCAACAAATTGATTGGATCTCCTGCTCTATTGTATTTCCTTTCGCCCATCATTGAAGTCCACTTGGATTGAAAAGGGTGGTCTTCACCAAGTTTTCTTAATTCAAGGCCCAATTGTTATGATCCAATTCCTTAAAAATGATAAAAAGTCAATGAATACAGTCCACTTCAAAGGGGAAACCTCCTTTTACAATATATCCAATTTAGAATACAATATGAGATAAGATAAGATGATCCTAAGACTAGGTCTCCTTGGTATATATATAGGAGACAAAGGGTACAATGAAGGGTTCTAGCCTACATACAAATATAACACTAGAAATGTAATAATTCAATATCTAGGGATTAATAAGGGGTTTTATACATAACATGAGGCTTTGTCTAGGGCTTAACATACCCCTCCCCTTCAAATGAATGTTGTCTTCAACACTTGACTAACCACAGGTGTTTCTGCATGAACGACTCATCTTCTCATGTCACCTCTTCCACTGGTAGGTTCTTCCATATGATGAGATACTTAGTAATTGCTCGATTTCTCAGCTACTTAATCCTTGTTTCAAGCATTGTTCCTAGTTCTAATATTATTTTCCCTTCTTCGTTAATATCTAGTAAAACAGTTTGGACTAGGATCAGTTTGGATTGGGATCATGTTTCTAATTACCTTCTTTAAGTAAGAAACATAGAAGACTGGATGTACATGTGAAGTTGGAGGCAACTCCAATTTGTAAGCCATACTTCCAATCCTTTGCAAAACCTTATAGGGGCTATAATATTTGGGTGCTAATTTATTGTCCTTCTTTTGTTGCTTGAGGGACATTTGTTTATATGGTTGTAGCCTCATAAATACCCAATCCCCCACTACAAAATCCCTTTCACTACGATGTTGATTTGTTTGTTTCATCCTATTGTGTGCCATAACCAAGTTGTCCTTCACTAGTTTGAGGACCTCTTGTTCGTGCCCTATATGGTCCTCCACTACTTGAACCTTTGTAGTCCCTTTCAAGGGTCATATAATGGATGGAGGATGATATCCATAAAGTGCTAGAAATGAAGACATTTTTTATGAAGTATGGAAGGATGTGTTGTATCACCATTCTGCCAAGGTGATCCAAAAAAATCCTTAGATGCTTATTAATCTTTTAATACATAAAAATCATCTACTTGATCTTCGAAGTAAAATGATCGCTTGATTGTATGCAAATTACATGTGAAGAACTTATCTAACCAAATCCACTTTAATGATAAAATAACTTGAAAAATAATTGAGATTTAAATGAACAACAATAATGAAATCACATACACAAGTTGGAAAATGGATTTCACCCAATTTAAGGCTACCTCTCTGGGTCCGCTTCCAATAGAGACCTTATTTTATTAATGCTCAAATGCTTGTATTTTACAATGATCCTTTTACATGTTGCTCAAATGCAGAAACAGAGTGCACCATTGGATTCTTAGAAAAAAATCGTGCAAAATGAGTATTAAATTCTTTAAATTCTGTCAAGGTACCTCTCGACACATTTTACGGTGTAGCCTCATAACTTGGGTACCCTCGGGCATGAATTACGAGACTAAACTTTGGAAAAAAAATGTTGTCCCCAACCTTAGCCCACATGCCCTTTAAATAGGGTGCGGGCCCTTAACCGACCTCTAAAAATCGTGGCATGATTTTAAATATAAATTAGTTGGTTTTATAAGCAAACCCGCACCATAGGATGATTGGTTAAGGAATCGTTATATATATGGCAAGTTGGGGGTTCAAGCCCCACCGACCGACATATATTTTGGAGTATTGGTGGAAGTTGTTAGAACTATATTTTATTTATAACATATGTAACAATTTGTTATATATATATATATATATATAACATAACATAACATAACCCCCGCGCGAAATATTCGTAGATAGCCCCGTGTTATGGGGAACGGTCACATTACCCACATATAACCATAATTTATGGGTTGGGGGCTTAGGCCCTCGACAATATTTTCCACCCATTACAACTTTATTACAATTTAAATACATTCAGTGATATGTAAGGTAAGTAACATTGTGATGGCACATTGGTAGTGGGATTTTATTAAGGTTTATGGAGGTTATGGAGGTTGCAGGTTCGACCCTTGTTGATGTTGATATTATGGTAGCTGCGGGAGGTATTTACCTCCACGTGTAAACCTGACGAGAATAGAAGACTCCGGGAAGCAAGAGAAACCTTAATGAGCTGGCTAATAACCCTAGAAGACTTGTCGGCTCAAGAAGATAATATGTATTAGGTTATTAGCCTTCAAGAGAAGAAGTCGACCAGAAGAATTAATATATACTCTACAGATAGGTACCCAGAAAGAGAAGTTAGCCCCAGTAAGTCTTCCAGAACCACTATAAATACAGGGCGTCGATCTCTCATTTAACACATCTCAGCAGTTGCAGAGAGCCAGTTCTACGCAGTGCAGTTGCAGTCTTGTGCACAGGTTTGGAGGAGAGATATTGGTGCAGATGTTGCAGCTAGCAGTTACGTTTTGGCTTGGACTATCTCTTGGCTAGGGTTTGGACTATCTAATCAACTCTTGTTGATGCGTTATCCTTAGGGAAAGGTGCACTACCCTTTGTATGGCTATCCATCCTAGGGTTTGCTTCCGTAATGATTCTCTGTCAAGTTTAAGGTGCTCGGAGGGTGGCTTTGGCCTATGGTTGAGTGACAAGGGTATTGTCAATGGTAAAACGAGCACACATCCTTCATATTCTAACAGGTTATGGGCCCACACCTCCTTCATTCAGTCTAAATGTTGGAAGGAAGCATAGACGCTAGGATATTGAGCTCGCTGAGGAACTGTTGCTAGGGTTACTAGCAGAAGCAGCTTCCAAGACACTGTCGCTCGGGTTACTAGCAGAAGCAGCTTCCAAGACACTGTCACTAGGGTTACTAGCAGGAGCAGTCGAAAAAACCCTAATCCTCTTATTAAGGAACCTTAAGTGAAGGGATTGACCTAATCTTTGGATAGATCAGTGCGCCCTAGCCCAACGCATCTCCTGGTACTCTCAGAAAGCCAAGACGTGAAGTTTGAGTTTATAGTCAAATCTAGGGTTTGACCAAGTCAAAGAAGCCATGAATTATTATATGAAGTCAGAGAAAACGTTAGATGGAGCCTCTAACTTCAGAGCATGGAAGACAAGGATTGACCTCGTCCTTGCCAGGAATAAAGTGATGGATATCGTGAAGCCAAAGTTTGAAGAAGGAAAAGAGAAGGAACCGCAGAATGTTGCAGCTATGGAGAAGTTCAAAGACAATGATATCAATGCTATGAGTATCATAGTGGAATCTATAAAAGACCACTTGATACCCTACATCTCCCATCTTGATTCATCAAGAAGATGTACGATGCCGTAACAAATCTCTTCTTAGTCAAAAACATTGGACAAGTAATGAGTCTGAAGAATGAGCTCTGTGACATGAAGATGAATGACAATGACAGCATAACATCAGACTTTGTGAGAATCTCTTGGTTAAGAGATCAACTACAAGCTATTGAAGAGATCATCTTATAGAAAGAATTGGTAAACATAGTACTCAATGGTCTTCCCAAGACGTGGGATGCATTTTTCGCAAGCATGGACACAAGAAAGGAGTATCCGACATTTGAAGAACTTTGGACTTCCCGTGCTCAAGAAGAATCAAGGATCAGTGCAAAAGAGAAACCCCAAAAGAAGTACGATGATCAAGCCTTCACAACAAGATTCAATAACTTCAGGAACAAAAGGAAGTTTGGTTCAAGGAGGAAGCCAAATCAAGAGAAGACATTTCAGAAGTATAATGCTTCAACTGTCGAAAGTATAGTCACTACAAGAATCATTGTCCCGAGCTAAAGAAAAGGAAGGAGAAACACGAAGCATCGATTGTCGAAGAAAAGGAACCTACAAAGAAGGCTAAGCAGGATGGAAGAGACTTCTTCTTCTAAAGGTAACAAAACTCTTCTTATTTCTTGTACATATCTTGTCTATATCGTCTCTGTACATATCTTGTATATCTATTTCTTGGAAGATAATGTATTCCAAGAAGAACTATACCTATGTAAGAACAACAAGATAAGAATGGATATCATTAGATAATACACATGAAAGGATGAAATACAAATCATGTGGAAGTTATTGCAAGATAAGATGAATCAATCATGAAGAGAATTAGAAGAAGCAAAGACAGAAAGAAGTCATCAATCAAGAGGAAATTGGAAAAAGACTTATGACGTTTTGTAGAAGACAACAAGACGGAAGCGTGGACTCTGTTAGACAAGAGAGCCAATTACATAGTGCAGAAGACAATAAGGATGCAGATGGAAGCGTGGACTCTGTTAGACGAAGGGAGCTGATTATATGCACTCATACATGAAGCAAGGATTAAGAGGGAGCTAATCCTATGATCCATTGAAGATAATGAAATATATATTCATGGTAGCAGCCATGAAAGACAGTGCGTGTTCAGTTCAACCGCAGAAGAAGACTTCTTCGAAGAGAAGCCTTGAAATATCCTTGGTTGTCCATTCACATTCATGATCCTATGATGAAAGGAAGAAGTGGAATCTCTAGGGCATGGAATCTATAAGAAACTCCATGGACCTAAGAGCTAAAGAAAACATGAGGAAGAACATGAAGATTCCAAGAAAGAAAGAGAAACCAGAACAACCAGTCATTGTATCAAGAATCACAATATTGTCAGCCTGATATAAACTCAATAAAAGCAATCAAGCAGAGGAACTGAAAGTCATGATGAAGAACATTGTATGAAAGACTTATGAATGAAAGCATTGCAAGATCCAAAACTAGAGTTTCTCCCGGGTGGAGGGAGAAGACTATGATGATTACTTGTACCAGTAAACCAGACTTATCTCTACATGAGTCATTATATCATCTGCAACATCCATGAGTCGAAATTCTACATCAGATGATTGTAAAGAATGTTCTCCAGAGAAATTGAATAAAGAGCATATGAAGAGGAATATCAAGATTTTGAGGCATACCAGAAAGAGACCCTTGTATGCAGATCAAAGAAGATAACTTGGTGGAGAACCTCCAGTGCACAGCAGAAGCGTGGTGAAGATTTCCTATAACATCAATATGATTACTCAATAAATCAGATCTCATGATGACAAAAGAAGTGCCACATGGATATGTTCCATCTTTCCAACAATGATATACTCTATTATTCAGAGCTACATGAAGCCTTCACAGAAAATCAGTGTTCCAGACTAAAGTACATTTGAAATCAAGCATTACATTATCCATGATGAAGTCCAAAAAGGAGAAAGTGGTTCTCCAATACATATCTCCACAGATGAGCAGATAAGCAGACATTTTGGTAAAGCTTCTATCCAAGAGGAAAGAGTTTGCGTACTCAAGCTAGAGCTCATGGTGACGACTTCCTTATTGAAAAAGGTAGAGATGACTCCCAGGTTGGGAGGGAGCACTGAAAATATTATTGAGGACATTCATTTTCAAGATTGAAAAATAGTCCATCTTGGACATATGCTTTCCTGTTCGGAAAGTGGATTGAGATTTCTAACGGACATCGATTTCCCATTGTGGTTAACATGGGAAACGGTCCAGATTGCTGATGTATCATAGACAATGAATTCCCATTGTGGTTAACATGGGGAGTGGTCTAGGGCAGTCTCTCTTCTTGAGGGTTACTCAAGAAGACTGGCCCGCCTCACCGGACAACGATTTCTCATTGTGGTTAACATGAGGAATGGTCTGTTTTGGAGGTTGATACAGGACAGTCTTTTCCTCTTATGGTTAACAGAGGAAATGGTCCAGACAATCATTCCTTAGGGTTTACACATTCTCTCCAAGGTGCACTTTGATTAGTGTAAAAGGAATGGCCCAGGGTGGGGAATGGTCTAGGCTCAGCAATCAGGGACATGCATTCCTTAGGGTTTATACATTCTCTCCAGGGTACACTTTGATTAGTGTAGGAGGATGGCCCAGGGTGGGGAATGGTCTAGGCTCAACATTCCTTAGGGTTTATAAATTCTCTTCAGGATGCACTTTTATTAGTGTAGGAAGAATGGCCCAAGGTGGGGAATGGTCTAGGTTTAGAAGACAGGACAATTATTCTTCCTTGCTTGAGAAGAATAGTCCAGATATCTCATTGTTCTACTATGAGGGAAGATATTCTTTCAAATCTCATAAATGTGAGTGAAAGATTGGCCCAGATGATTTAGTTTATATCAGAACATTGTTTTTGTGCAGGTTGCTATCAGATGTTTGTTATGAAGATTGTATGACAGTAGATGTAGACTATTGTGGTGGATATGTTCCACTGTTCATGACTATACATTGTTGATCAAGTACTTGTGTGTTACTTGGTGTGGTAGTGTACCAATAGATTGTAGTTATGTACTACTATGGATAGACACAGTTGTGTTCTATTTTTTGTTTTGATTTCCTTGAAGACTATTAGCAGTTTATTGAAGATAATCATCAGCCACATGAATGATGAACAAAGATTTTCCAGATAGAAAATGGTTCAGAGCATTTACTCTTCTAGATTAGAAGAATGGCTCTTATATCACTCTATGGAGTGAGCATCATGTCTGATTACTCAGATAGAGTATGGTTTTGAGAGATGATGTAGCTGATGACACTGATGGTGATGATGGTTCTCATGATCTAGTCATGAGATAGTCTAGATGACTATGTTGATGCTACCAGGTGAATGGTATGTTTTTTTGCTCAAGACCATTACCTGTAATACCTCCCTAGCTAGGAGGGAGTGTTGATATTATGGTGGTTGCGGGAGGTATTTACCTCCACGTGTAAACCTGACGAGAATAGAAGACTCCAGGAAGTAAGAGAAACCCTAATGAGTTGGCTAATAACCCTAGAAGACTTGTCGGCTCAAGAAGATAATATGTATTAGGTTATTAGCCTTCAAGATAAGAAGTCAGCTAGAAGAATTAATATATACTGAATAGATAGGTACCCAGAAAGAGAATTCGGCCCCAGTAAGTCTGTTAGAACCACTATAAATACAGGGTGCCAATCTCTCATTTGACACATCTCAGCAGTTGCAGAGAGCCAGTTCTGCGTAGTGCAGTTGCAGTCTTATGAGCAGGTTTGGAGAAGAGTTGTTGGTGTAGCTGTTGCAGCTAGCAGTTACGTTTTGGCTTAGACTATCTCTTGGCTAGGGTTTGGACTATCTGATCAGCTCTTGTTGATGCGCTATCCTTGGGGAAAGGTGCACTACCCTTTGTATGGCTATCTAGCTTAAGGTTTGCTTCTTGAATGATACTCTGTCAAGTTTAAGGTGCTCGGAGGGTGGCTTCGGCCTATGGTTGGGTGACAAGGGTATTGCCAATGGTAAAACGAGCACACATCCTTCATATTCTAATAGTGGACTCCATAATTTTTAATAAACCATTCAATTATACGCCAATCAAGGCCGCCATGTGGCAGCCTCTCATTGGCTCATCCTTTCCATGTGTCATCATAGGAGTGGACCACTTGTCAACCTGTAATTGGATCACTTGTATTGTACCTTTCCCAGTCAGTTTCCAACAATCATGTGCAACGTGTCACCCTTGCAGTGGTGACATGTGTCACCCTTTTACCCCTTTGACTTTAACTTTGGCTTGAACTTTGACTAGTCATAAATTTTGCATACGAACTTCATTTGAGGTGAATTTTACGTTGTTGGAAAGTTGTCGTCAAGATCTATGCATTGATGGTGTTTTCGAAAGAATTTTGGACGGTCTTATTTTGAGCATTTCTGAACCATTTTTTTACCTCTCTGGACGTTCCAAATCTTTCTGGGCCTCTTTGAGCATTATCGGATCCTCTTGGATCATAAGGCCAACCACCTGACTCATTCTTTGTGTTTATTAGATGTGAATCAACAAAGATATCCTTCTATACATTTATTCACAATCTCATTGTTCCCATCGGATTGAGGATGGTAAGATGAGCTATGAGCCAATTGAGTACCCAAATAAGAAAATAATTAAGTCCAAAAATTTCTAGTGAAAATTGGATCTCTATCACTTGCAATAATCTTAGGGAATCCATGTAGCTTTTGAACTATGTCCATGAATGTTGTAGCTATTGTACTTTCTTTAAAAGGATGAGAAAGGGAGAAAAAATGGGCATACTTTGTCAGTCGATCCACTACTACCATGATGTTGGTCCTTCCCTCAGATTTGGGTAAACCTGTAATAAAATCCATCGAAACTTCTTCGCAATGTTGACTTGGTATATCTAATGTTTGTAGGAGACTTGGAATCTTGATTGTGTCTCTCTTATTCTATTGGCATACCACACATTCAAACACAAACTTTTGAACATCAATTTTAAGACCTTCCCATAAAAAATCCTTCTTGATCTTGTGGTATGTTTTCAAGAATCTTGAATGTCCTCCTATAGGAGAAGTGTGCAATTCTAGAAGGACCTTTTGTTTGAGTTGGGAATTCTTAAATAAATATAAGAGATCATGATACCATAACAAGTCATTCTTCCATACAAAACTATCTAATGAATTGAGGTCCTCTTGTAGTTGCTGAATGATCTTGCATACCTCTTGATATTTCTTCCATTCTATCATTGCTTCTTCCACCCAATCAGATTGCAAAATAGAAATAGCACATAGTGAACCTTATGTTTCTTCTTCTTTCCTTGAAAGGGAATTTGTCACAACATTATGTTTTCCTTTTTTGTAGCTAATTTCAAAGTCATAACCTAGGATATTGGTAACCCATTTTTGTTGCTCTTCTTAAGATAATTGTTTCTCCAATAAGTACCTCAAACTATCATGATCAATTTTTACTTTGAAGTGTCTTCCTATTAGGTAAGGGTGTCATTTCTTAAATGCATTTAGTATGGCCAATAATTATTTTTCATAAATGGGTTTGAGTTAGTGTTTTCCTTTAAGTTGGTTTCTTTCAAAGTTAAAAGGCCTTCATTATTGCATTAAAACTTCACCAATGCCATGGCCTAAGGCATCACACTCCACAATAAAAAAAAAAATTGAAGTCGGGTGTGGCTAGAAAAAGAGTTGTACATACAACCTCCTTAAGGTTTTCAAAAGATTGGGTTGTTTCTTGAGCCCAATAAAATGCTTCCTTCTTTAATAATGTTGTTAGAGGTGTTGCTATTTGACCATAGTTCTGGACAAACTTGTAGTAATAGTCTGTCAATATTAAGAATCCTCTAAGTTTCTTCAAGGTTTTGGGAATTGTCCATTCCATCATAGCTTTAATTTTGTTAGGGTCCACTTTTACACCTTCATGAAATACAATATGACCCAAATATTCCACTTCTTGAACCCCAAAGGCATAATTGGAAGGTTTTGCATAAAGTTATTTCTCTTCCAAGAGTTGTAATAATCCATCAACATGTTGTACATGCTCTTCCCGAGATTTGTTGTAGATTAATATGTCATCATAAATTACCAACACAAATTTTTTGAGGGGCTTGAAAATAGAATTCATCAATATTTGAAATGTTGAAGGTGCATTAGTAAGTCCAAATGGCATACCCTAAAACTTGTAATGACCTTCATGTGTTCTAAAAAAAAAATTGGGAATGTCTTACTGCCTCATTTTGATATGAAGATTTCCCGAACGAAGATCTAATTTAGTAAATAAAATTTTTCCATGCAAGTCATCCAATAATTCATCAATGACAAAAATAGGAAACTTATCTTTGATGGTCATTTTGTTGAACTATCTATAATCTGGACACATCCACCATGATTTATCCTTTTTCATAACCATCACCATTGGCGAAGAGAAATAACTTTGTCTAGGTTGAATGATGGAAACCTCTAACGTTTCTTGGATCATATGCTCAATCTCACCCTCCTGCGTATATGGATACTTGTAAGGCCTAATGTTAGGTGGTACACTTCCTGGTTGCAAATGAATAACATGGTCATGATCTCGAGAAGGTGGTAGACCCTTAGGAATTTCTCCAAAATACCTTGGAATGATTGTTGATAATTATTTGGAGATCCAATGGAGAAGAGGATATAGATGTTTGAACATCTATTGAGCACAATTGTGCCATTACACCATAGTTTTCCTTTTTGAGTAATATTGTCATGCTATTAGAGCTTATCACCTTAGAGGGTTTCCCTTATATACTGTTGAGAGGTCCTAAATTCCTTTAACTCAACAACAGGAACCAAACCCGCCACTGAGGCCCAATTAGACTCTACAACATTTGATAGTGGAATGATTCTCTAGATATTTCGATCTGGCCGATTTACCAATGGGATTTACGTAGTGATTGACAAGATATCTTCTTATGAAAGTTCCTCCTTCAGTCTAGACGTTATTTTTTGTATTTTCTCCTATTAGAAGGGGTTGATCAAAAGATTTTTTATGGTATAAACCAGTTGGTAAAAAGGGGGTTCTTAACTATTGAACAAGGTTGATCTTAGGATAACCCTTGTGCTCAAGCATGCTGAGAAAGATTTTCACACCTGTGACAAGTCTAGTACTAATACATTAACTTGTTGGTATTTCAATTATTAACTGAGATACGATTATCGAAAGAAAACATACATGCAATAGAATGATGGCAAGAAAAATAGTTTCTTTATCTCTAGCATTAATCACACATTAACACAATGATTTGCTTTCATCATTAGAGACAAGAAATGCAAAAAATATTGAAATAACTAACTTATCAATAGATTCATAAATTCTTACTCATTACAACATCCATTCATGAAATAAAGTCAGAAGTAATTCCTCCTCAAATCTAATCGCACACGCCTTTGATGAAAAACAGAAGTTTGTCTCCGGTCCTAAACATGACTTCTCAATTAAGGTAGTTCGGAAATAGTTCTTTACAATTCCAAAAATGAAGGTCTTTGCAAAAACCATCGACCTCTACTAAAAGGTCAATCCTCTTATTTATAACGAATCATTAACTAAAAATAGTTATCAAAAGTGAAAGCTAAGAAAAACAAAACATCGTCGCATGGCACTTCCATCTCTTTATCTTCTAAGAATCATCAAATAGTTTCACTGAAGTGGATGACTCTTCTCATACTCTGACCATTTGACGAAGAGTTCCTTGCATGTGTTGACATACGGGAACCTGTGTTGGTCCATCGAGGTTGAAAGGATTTCTTTTACTACTACTTCCCATGCTCGATACTTGATTATTTTGACACTTAACCACTGTAATATTGCTCGAGCCTTGATCGGATGCTCCATGAACTTCTCACTTGACCTAGCGCCATGCTCTTCACCTTTGTTATCTCTACAGTCCATGCTGATTCATGCTCTACATGTTGCTTGACTATTTCATGCAAGTTGACAAAGTCCTTGGGTGAGCCGAATTCTGGGAGGCATATGCCTTTCATCTCTCGATTAATATTTACCCATCTCCTTTCGCAATCGGCCCATTTTTTCTGAATCTCTCGCTGAGGTTCCTGGGCCATTTTCACACAGTATTCAGCTGCTTTCCTGATCCGATCTATGTTGTCGTCCCTCAGCACCCGAATGTCATGCTCTTCGGTGTCTCGACCCTTTTGAACCACATTGATGTAATCAATCATTTCCATTTCTTGGTGAGCCTTCTCATACCACCTTTCCACATCGTTGTAGATCGCTAGCATCATAAGGGTGTCTTCTTGGAAGTTGGCTATTCCTGGAGTGAAAAGGTATCATTCATTTGTGAATTTGTCATACGCGTCTTGGAACTCACTTCTCAAAAACATCATGTCTTGTGTGGAGTCCCGATAGTATTTTTCCAAATGGCACAGATGCTCCAACTCCTTAAGCGCAGCGACCAACACATTTTCATCTCTTATTGCTCTATCCAAGGTGGCATTTGTGATAGCCATCCCTACGTTGATAAGTTCGGACGTCTTGGTGTGTTCTGTGCTGAACATTTTTTCCTCTGTGGTGATGAGAATCGAACTATCCAATGTAATCCTCCTTTTCTTAGTGGTTCTCTTCATTATGGATTTTTTCTTTCGGTCATAGGCGATTGCTTGTATATCAACAACCTCATCAACAGGTTCGGGGATTTGCTGCTCTCCCCAAGTTAGAGTATTTTCCAAGCTCCCCACTGTGAGTATTTGTTCTAGGTTGGGTTCTTGGACATATTCCATATGTCTCGATGGTGCGACTTCCATTTGTTTCTCATCAGTTGGTGAGGTATCGACCAAAACTAAGGAACCAGGGGCAGGTTCGATACTTACTTGGCAATCAGTTGTTGAAATGTTGATTTCTTGTTGTGGAATTTCTTCTTTCTATCCGTGTGATCCTAGATCATCCCTCGAGCTATCCATTGGGGTTCCCGATACATAGAGTAGCTCAATTTTTAAGGTGCTTTCAACCTCATGCTTACTCTGCGAAAGGCTCTGAACTGGAGCATCGGGACCCGAGGCAGATGCTCTCTCAGGTTCTTTCTCCTCTGTAATCTGCACTAGCGTCATCAAGGACACCTCCGAACTCTCCTCCTCATCATAGATGGTTATCAAATCAAACAAGGGATTTGGTACACTTGTTCTTCCTGATGTCCTCGCTATCTCACGCTGGGTCAAAATTTCCCCTGGTGATCTGATTTGTGGTGGTGGAACTTCAGGGTTTTCTGACCCGGTGATTTCTTCAAGTTGCATCTTCTCTATGCCACTTGGCTCTCCTTGGCTTTTGATTGGATCATCAGCAGGAATCCTCATCATTTCTATCAGATCAAGGTAACTTTGCAATTGATCAATGATTCTCTAAGCCCCTTCTAACAAGAGTAATCCCCTTCTTTGTGCCTATGTGGTCTCTATCGCTCTGATTTCTTCCCTGGCTCTGAGAGCCTCTTAAGTCGACTGCTCTGTTGTCTCCACCTGTTCATCCATGCTGATGGCCTTGAACCTGGTCACATTTAGGTTGGTCATTCTCTGTACTACCTTGTCCTAGTATTAAGCGCACTCTATGAAGATTTCATCCTCAAACTTATCATGAGCGTATGGACAACAAGATGATACCTGTGAAGCATGTTGGAGGACCAGGCCTTTAGGGTCGTGTTTGCAGAATCGGCCTGTCGGGAACCTGAATTCAAGTTTCCTTAGCCCTTCTTGTTTAGATTGAGAAATTTCCTTTACTAGATAAAAACCCACATGGAAACCGTAGGATATGAAAGCTCGCTTCTTGTCCTTTACTAATATGGCGTTATATCCCTACAGGATAGTCTGATAGCAGATTTCTCCCCCAATGAGCTAGTATAGGACGTGAGTGGGTAGTAGATGTGGCACTCTGGTGGCCCCGAACACTCTCATATAGGTTGAGTGTTCATCCAAATACTAGTGGCCCTCTTTTGCTACCATTTTCTTGGGCATTCCCTTTTTTTTCCGGATAATCTTGGGCATTCCCTTTAAAATATAATAAAATGAATACAAGTGATGAATTCATCACAGATGAGTATGTAGGATTTTTTTTACCTGTTCTCCTGGAGTATGCTGAAATAAACGTGAATAGGGAGCTCCACAACATGCCAGCATAAATTCATGTCGGCGAAGACATTTCTCGCTCAGATGACATCAAGAAGGTACAAGACCATGTGGAAAGTGGGTGTTTCCCCTTCTTTCGGTGCCTAAGCCTCCTGTACACAGGTGCTCAATTGTTTGGAAATTATTTCTCCCCCGTTGAAGTTGCTCCTGGAGATCGCCACTGTGTACGCCAAGGGCATCCATGCTTCCGAAAACTTGGAGCAGTCCTTTTCTCCATATAGTCGACAGATGAGAGCCATCAAATAGATGTAAGGCTCCCTCAAGTTAACCGTCCCATACCAACCATTTCTCTGGTTGGTAAAATTATTTTCCTCCAACCATGAGGCCATCAGTCGGTTGGTGTCGTAGAATTCGTAGAACTTCACCACGAAGTCTATGTTTAGTCGCTCCTCTAGGTCTCTGAGCTTGTAGTATTTATGGACTTCTCTCAGGAGGAAAACTCTGATACAAACACCATTCTCATCATTGATTAAACATTTATGTGTGTCTGTATGGTCGATTAGCCACTTCAGAACCTCTATGCAAGGAAAAAACAGGGTTCAGTTGGATACCATATGCAAAATAAGATAGTCGAATGTTTGGGAATACCTGGTCGTCGAGTGCCCTTACGTTTGGGTCATTGTGTGGGATATACTCCAGGTACTCCTCTCAACTAATTATATTGAAAAGGTCCCCCCACTATGAAAGAATTACTTTGGATACGGTGCCTGCCTCTGTATCAATGAAGACCGTAGGCTGGACAAAAGATTTCTTTGTTGAGGTTCTTATGACTGGTTCTGCCCTGGGAGTGTATTCCAGCTGCCTGGCCGAACTAGGAGAAGAAACTTCGGTTGTATCAGCTTCCTTTATCTTGGGCACTCTCAACGAACGTTTGGTGGTTTGCTTTCTCGATGACATTTTACTTGCAGTTAGAACATAGTTTAGAGACTGTGCAAGAAAATCGGATGCATATATAAATCACGACCGCTGAATTTGACAAACTTGAACACATACCTCTGCAACTTGTTTAACCTGGTTTTGATAATCTTAGGATCAACACAATCTCAAGACGCTCGCTTTGTTCCTTCAGATGCTCTGGAATTCAAACTTGTGCGCAGAATGAATTCGTTCAAAACCATTCTAGATATTTAAATAGGGATGAACTTACCTTGTCGCATCAACCATTCAATTCGAGTTATGAGTGTAATTTTAGTAAATCTGTCGCCATATCTTCAAAGATGTTTAAAATTAAATTCATCATGGGTTGATGGCGCAGGCGCGGGTTGTAACGTGGCCTATCAACGGTTTCAAATTGTGGTTGTTCAATCGACGCATGAGGTAGCAACAAATGCAGGATGAAGCATTAACTGGTTTATTAAATGTCAGAATCCGATCATATCTTATGCTGGAAACATCCCATCGTTTTGCTAGTCGAGTTGGCGAGTCGGGGGTCGGGATTCTGCTTCAAAATATTTTCATTGATATCTTCTTGCAAAATCTCTAACGCCGATCGATCTTTCCGTATAGAGATGACGTGGCAAAGCTTACTAGGAGGTGTGACTAAGACGCAAGGAACCTTAATATGACTCGGGATGAAACTAGGTCGTACGACACCCTTACGTGATAAGGACACGTGGCATTCAAGACCGATGACTTCATTTACTCATGTTAATCGGAATCGGGACTTTCTTTAAGCTATACATTCTAAAAACCAACCCTATCTTGCCGACGCTGAAAAGTATCGAGGATCGGTGATCGGTGATAAACCTACCCAACTGCTCTCAAATCGACTCTCGCAAAAAGTCTCGATGCTGAAAGTGTATTGGGGATCAGCGATCGACGATATGTTTGTCGCAGACAAAATGATTGTTTTAACCTTTGTAGATTTCCCCGACCCCAATAAACTGCATCGTTCATCGGCTATCAGTGGTTTCTTTACGTCCTTTTCGAATGTCTATCCTTCCTGTATTTTTCCGATGCCGATGGGGATCGTCTATCTCTTGAAACTTTGTGTGAATAAATTACGCAAACCAAATTCGCCTTCTGATGATGTTGATGGGCCATAAGCGGTCGACGATTAGTGCAACTATGTGGCCACTTTACCTGCTTGAATTTTTCCGACGCTGAACCTAAGCGCGTTAGGTGCAATGTTAGCTGGCGATTCTTAATTCGGGTGTCAAGTTATTTTAGACATGAGTTTTCATAAGTTCAAACAAACATGACTTGATGATAAGAGTCATGAAAACAAAACAAAGATAATCCATTCCCCAAAGTGAAATCGATTTAGAAAGTAAATAAAACAAGTGGTACCCAAAAAGTGATAAAATTTCATAAGGTGTTTAGGGTGTGTTGAGCTCTCAACAAATGGTGACTTACAGGGCGAAAGCAGAATGTTTGTTACTTCCTCGGGTTTAGTTGATGCAGAAGTTGGTTAAGAACTTAACTGGTTTTGTTTTCATCAGAGTTTCTTCTATCCTAGCGTTTAAAATTCCCTCGGTTTGTGAATCAAGGCCCGCCTATGGGGTTTCAACCTTTATTCCACCTTCGTTCCTTTTGACCATGCCCCACACCCCCTTTTGAAAAGAAATAGGTAAAACATTCACTGGCACCGGGCCTTTTAGTTATCATCATTCATTTGCTACGGTGTCGCTCTGCTGCCAGCGAGCGTCCATAGCCCCGACGAAGTCACCCCCACGTCACAGACTTTGCTCTGTTGCCAGCGAGCGTCAATATCCCTAGCAGAGTTATCTGCATACCCTCTCCTACTTCATTCTCATTTGATATAATTGATTTTATTTTTTTCGACAGAGATGCCCTGAGCAAGTGGGAGAGGAAGATGTTTGTTATTTGCAAGATGAGATGGTTAAGGTGAAGTTTTTCTAGCTCTGTCTTGAGGTACATATGGTCCTTTCCAATTTACCATATTTCCCTTTAGGTTTTACCAGACCACTAGGAGGACACTTCATCACTTGCCAAGGTTGTTTATTTGCAAAGGTTAGATACAAAACTCTTTAAGAAAACCACAGTTTGCCCAACGTTTCTTGTGTTGCATGTAAGCATGAGTCAGGAAAAGAGTTTCCTATACCGAATTGATTAAGGTCAACTGATGCCTTGCAGAACACAACTTTATTGCACAAAAATACCACACAAAGAAAAACACAAATAAAGGATTCTGCAATCAACCTACCTAAAAGTAAAATAGCATGAAAACACACAAAAAAAAATTAATAGAAATATTGTTTTTGGGCTTGGCCAATCACCGGGAGGGCGTCAAGTTCCCCCCTTAGATTTTGCAACCGATACGTTCCTGCCCCAATATTATCGGCTACCTGAAAAGGTCCGAGCCATATATTATGAAACTTTGAATGTTTTCTCTTTGGTTCATTTACCTTATCCCATTTCAACACTAAGTCTCCTACTTCAAAATTCTTCTCTTTGGCCTTGTCCTTATCAAACCACCTTTTAACTATCTGTTGATGAGCGATGAAATTTGATATTTCTTTCTTTCTTTCTTCTTCCAGCATGAGGAGAGTATCAATCCTTTGTTGACTAACCGATGAGGGTTGTCCTCTAGAACCCTGAGCAAGATGAAGAGACGAAAGATATAACGTGTTCGAGAGAATGGCTTCTTGTCCATATACCAGAAAGTATGGGGAGTTTCCTATAGCTTCCTTGGGTGTTACTTTATCGACCCATAAGGCATTATGAAGTGAAATATGTCAGTTCCTCTGATTGTCTGCAACTGTTTTCTTCAATATCCTTACTAGGTTCTTATTGGTTCATTTTGCCACTCCATTCCCCTGTGGATAGAAGTTTGCAGATTATTTGTTTATGATTCCCTTGTCTAGAGAAAACTATGTTAATAGGGTGGAAGAAAAGTAAGCGTCATTATAAAAAACAAGAACAGAAGGCATATCGAACCCTGTGATCAGTTGTTGTTCTATGAATTGAATTACCACCTTTTCATTTACATGAGTTAGAGGGATGGCCTCTGCCCATTTCGTGAAATAGTTTGTAGCAGTCAGTATGTATCTATGTTGTTTTGAATAACTCAGTGTAATTTCTCCTATGACATCTAACCCCCATTTCTCGAATGGTCTAGATATGGCCACTAGTTGGAGTGGAACAACTGCTCTATTTTCCCTCCTCGCGCTTATTTGACAAGTTTTACAGTTTCTAGCGTATGTATGAATGTCCCTAAACAAAGTAGGTCAGTAATAGTCGGCTCTTAGTATCTTGCGAGTGGTGGTATTCCCAACAAACTGTCCATCTGCAGGACCATCATGGATCTCCTTCAGAACCTTGTCTGTGTCTTCACGTTCGAGACATCTCAAAATTATCCCATCATAATTTACGTGGAAGAGCAATGAATTTATGAGACGATTTTGTGTCGATTTTAGTCTGAGAGCTCTCCTTTCCTTAGGGTTTAGGTTTTCTGGGAAAGCCTCGTGATGCAAGAGATAAGTTAATTTCCCATACCAAGACTCCTGCCCTGGGGGAACATATAAAGATTCACTGCACCATAACATCAATTCATTCTCCCACCAGGAGTCCTCGTTTACTTGGTCTTGGGCTTCAACGACCAGTTTACACAATCTTTGTCCCTTAAACAATTTGACAGGTTTTATATATAGATCAAATTCTTGGACCACTACCATCCAGTTTCCTCTTCTTTACCCCATCTCATGTTGAGTGAATAGGGATCGGACTTCAAGATGAGGCACAATGACTTTGGTGTGATTTTTTAGAATGTAAGATCTGAAATGTTTACTGCTTTGTACAATGCATAATCACGTTTGTCTATAGAAGGGTAATTTATTTCAGCCCCTTGGAGATTAGTTCTCATAAATGATATAGATGCCTCATTGTTGTCATCATCCTTCTGAATCAATACTACAGCTAAAGATTGGTCGGAGACAAAATTATAAAGGAAAAAATATTTGCTAAAGTCGGGACTTTGCAACCCTGGAACTTGAGATATTGCAGTCTTAATGTTGTTGAAAGAACTTTTTCGTTCATCATCCCACTTAAATTAAACATCTTTGTGGATCATTTTTTGTAAGGGTTTGATAGTTTCAGTGAAATCGAGAGTGAACTTCCTCACAAAATTGATTTTCCCAAAGAAGGATTGCATAGCCTTTTTGTTGTGGGGTAAGGTAAGTTGAGCTATTGCCTTAATTCGTTTTGGGTCTATGTGAATTCCTACTTGAGATATAATATGACCTAGTAATTTCCCTTCCTCGACACCAAAGATTGTTTTCTTAGGGTTTAAAGATATATCGTATTTTATACACCTTTCGAAAATCTGGGTTAGATGTTGGATGTGATCTTTATTCTTTGAGTACACAGTCACGTTGTCCAAATAAACTACTACACACTTGTTGATTAGTCCCTGAAAAGCTAGTCCATGGACCTCTGGAAGGTTTCCCCTGCATTAATTAACCCAAAGGGCATGTGTTTATAAGAAAAGGTTCCACACTTGGTTCGAAAGGTAGTTTTCAATCAGCCTTCCTCTGAAACTAGAACCTGGTTGTAACCTGAAAAACCGTCTAGCAGGGAGAAAACCTCATAACCAGACACTATATGCAAGAGGTGTTCCATCGATGGGACTGGGTAGTTATCCTTCTCTGATGCTCTGTTGAGGTTTTTGAAATCCACACATAGGCGTATCTCCCCATAATTTTTCCTGACAGGAACCAAATTTGCTACCCAGGCAGAGTCTCTAACCTGAAAGATAATTTTAGCGTCTAGTAATTTCTTTAACTCCTGACACATGAGGGGTTCCAAAGATGGGTGGTACTTTCGGAGCTTCTGTTGGAAAGGTTTTATTCCGAGTTTCAACGGGATTGTGTGTTGGATAATGTAAGTTTTATAAGTTTTCATATCTCGGTAGGACCATGCAAAAACATATTGATATTCTCTGAAGAGTTTGAGATAATCTTTCCTTTTTTCTTTAGATAATGTCTTTCCTAGATTTATATTCTTAGGGTTTCCCAAGGTTCCTAGATATATAATCTCGTACATGGGACATGAGCTCCATGTCTTTGTGTTTTTTGACCCTCTAAATCTTTCACTTAAGTCAAAGAGGTTCTCCAAATTGGCTACCCCTTTCGGTATCGTGTGAAACCTTGGTTTGTCCATTGAGTGATCTGTTTCATCTCTTTGTTCATGGGGTTTGATGTCTACTAGTTTCTCTTAGAATATTTCATCGTCAATAGCCAGGTCTTTAAAATTTTCCTGATTGGTTAAAAAGTTTATGATCTGTTCATCTCCTTCAAAGACCTTCCAATTAGAAATATTGTTGGACACTGATGGTTTGTAGAGTAGTTCCACAGTGAAATGGGAGGCTTCATAGTCTTCTAAAAGGGATAGCCTCGAGGCAGCAGTGGCCAGGGAATCAACAAGAGTATTCTTTGTTCTGGGGATCATTGTAATATTGAAGGCTTCAAGATGTTCTATTAGCCTGTGCACTTCTTGTTGATAATTCCTCAAGTGGTGAGAGTTGAAATGTATAGTATTTTTTACTTGCCTAACGATAATTTCAGAGTCTCCTAAAACCTTTAGTTCTTTAAAGTTTAAGTCTATGGCTTTATTTAGTCCTTGCACTACAGCTCTGTACTTGGTAGTGTTATTAGTGCATTCAAATTCTAGTCTGCAGGACAGGAAATTTTGTTTCCCCTTCAGATCAATGAGGATACACCTTGCTCCTGATCCTTCTTGCGATTTAGACCCATCAAAGTACAAGTTCCAAACTTGTGAGCGAAAACCATCAGCTTCTCCTTGGCTACTAACTTCTTCCCTTCCACCTATTTGCTCTATGGTTTCCAACATAGGTTCTTGACAGAAGAGGGTTTCTTCCACCGATGTCGGTATATTTTCTTGAAAATTCATTTCAGATTTTTGAGTAAGAGGCACATCAAATGAGAGAGGGGAGAAATTACCAAAATCAGAATCACAGGATTAGTTTCCTAGCACGGGGAAATATGTCGACGAGAGTTTGTTGAGGGATTCTAAATCGGTGACAGTGTGTTTGAGATACCTTTCCCTATCGATCCTAATCATGTTTGTGTGTCCCTTTAATGGCAACCAAAGGTGAGCCCAGTCTGTGCTAAAGTATCCATTCAACTTCTCGGACCAATCTCAACTAAGTAGCAGTCCATAAGCTTCTGGTATATCTACTACAATGATGTGAATTACTTGAAAATTTTTTGGGTGTGTAGTCATTCTGATCACGACATCCTTGAGTTCTCCAATAACTTTCACCTGGGTTCTATCCAGTTGTATCACATGTTTGTCACTTTTGAGCAGGAATGCATTTAGTTTCTTGCAAATAGATAATGGCATAACATTAGAGGATGCCCTTGAGTCAACTAAACAATTATGGAGGTTTTTGTTGAAGACTTCAAACGTTAAAAGGAATGGTAGGACAAAAGGATTACCTTTTTTATCTACAGAGCAAGCGTTAGCATTTGGTTTATTCTTTAGATCTGTGGGGGCTAGATTTTCCCCTTGGTCAGTGTTTTTCATAGGATTTTCTATTGACTTCAAGGCTTGTAACAGAAATTCCTTTTGCTGGTGAATTCTACACATGTCCATGACTGATACATTTTCCTTCAATATTTTTAAATCTTATACTATGTTGTAGTCTAGCTTGGGTGAGGCTCGTGTATGGATGTTTATAGGTTTTTTTGGGGAGACAAAAGGTGCTTTTAGGTGATCGGATGTTTGTTTTCCTCTCGAAGTTTGGGCAATGGTAAGGTCACTTGAGACTGGTGACCCATACTTTTCATTTTCACAGCCAAGACCTCAGCGGGTGGTTCTTGAACCTCAAATATATTATTGGAAGGCATTTCCAAGTCAGGATCCCACATCAGCATGGTTGTTTCTTCAGGTGGGCCAACTTCTTCCTGATCGACAATATTCATCGTTGAGCCACTTGATTGTTCGGTAAGGGAAACTTCGTCTAGGAACCGATTGGCCATCAAATTCATGGCGTGCACCCATTGTGGACAGTCTCTTTCAGAATGTTTCTCTTGATGATAGGTACAGAAAGAGTCGGATGTTACATTGCCCAAGTCGATGTTTAAGTTGGTTGGGGGAGGTTCAATTTCTTTGAATGGTGGGTTTCTTTTAAAAAAAGGTTTATAGGGACTTTGGCTTGGTTTCCTTCCCCTACACTTCTCTTCATGTCTACGATTTCATTTGACAACTTCTTTATCATCCATTGTAGGTCTTCTATGTCTCCACTTCCCTTTTTGGGACCTTGTTCTATTTGTTTCCCTGGGAGTCTAGTCAACAAGAGTCCTCTCCTAGGTGGAGGTTGAGGTTCCTTCTTAACTAGTGAGACATGGCCCTCTTTACATCCCTTCATTTGGAATTCAATTGTTTTGGCTTCCTCGAAATTTTCAGCTAGGGTATGCTTGGCAGCCCTTTTTACAAACACAAAAATAGAAGCATTGAGAGCATAAGTGTATACTTTGATTTGCAACTCCTGAGTGGGTTTAGCTTCGGGCTGAAATTTGTTCAGGATAGTGGTGAATCGTTGATTGAAGTCTTTAACCTTTTCTTTTGAACTCATGGTGGCGGCGAACAGTTCATCCATTAAATCTCCTCTAGTGGTTTCTTCTACAAATTTGTCTAAAAAATCTTTTTGAAACTTCGTCCAAATAGTTATGGACACTATAGGCAAGTTAAAATACCACGTCGAGGCTGAATTCTCAAAGGTATAGGGAAAATACTACATACTACATCCTCATATTGGACATTCATCAGTCTAATAGCTAGTATGAACTTTATAATGTAGTCTTCAGGCAATCTGGAGGTTTCAGGGTTGAACTTGGGAAGTGACTTTTTTGGAAGTCAAGGGAGGTTATGTACCCGTCCGGGGATTGCCAGAGCATCTCTAGCCAACCATGGTTGATTATTTTGAGATGGGTTTCCCCTTTCTTCATTATGATCATTGTTATCCTTTGTGTCATCTGACTCCGAAGCTGAGAGATCCTAGTCAAACCCTTCCTCATCAGATTCAATATCGTCGGGCTCAGAGTAGTTACCAACTGGTGTTTCGGGGATTATATTAAGGGGATGTTCGATCTCGGTGAGGGCGAAATCGATTAGGTCTTCTACTGTGTGAACAAAAACCTGGTCGAGGGTGTCAACCACTAGTTTTCTTACTTGTTTTCTACAAGGAAGTAACAGAGCTAACGGTAATGCTCCAATTTGTCAGGCATAAGCTCTTGTGATTCTTATGAACAGGTTCAACTCCTCGTGGGGAAGAGAGTAAGGTATTTCAGAGAATAGATGTTATTCCTCTTGTTGGGGTGAGTTACTCATTTTAGGAGTACTCAGTGGATGTGGGTTGTCTTGAGAATGACTAGCCATGCATGTGGGTTTTCTTGAGAATGACTAGCCATGCATGTGGGTTGTTTTGAATCTATAAGTTGTGTGAAATATTATTAGCCATTCATTCAACAGGCCCTCCTTCTAGCGCCAATTCTGTTGAGGGGTACTAAATCCCTTTAACTCAACAACATGAACCAAACCGGCCACTGAGGCCCAATTAGACTCTGCAGCGTTTGATAGTGGAATGGTTCTCCATATCTTTCGATCCAGCTGATTTATCGATGGGATTTATGTAGTGATTGACAAGATATCTTCTTATGAAAGTTCTTCCTTCAGTCTAGACGTTCTTTTTTGTATTTTTTCCTATTAGAAGGGGTTGATTAGAAGATGTGTGTTGGTATAAACTAGTTAATAAAAGGGGGGTTCTTAACTACTGAAGAAGGTTGAGCTTAGGATAACCCTTGTGCTCAAGCATGCAGACAAATATTTTCACACCTGTGACAAGTCTAGTACTAATACATTAACTTGCTGGTATTTCAATTATTGACTGAGATACAATTATCGAAAGAAAACATACATGCAATAGAATTATGGAAAGAAAAATAGTTTCCTTAGATTTAGCATTAATCACACATTAACACAATGATTTGCTTTCATCATTAGAGACAAGAACTACAAAAAATATTGAAACTACTAACTTATCAATAGATTCAAAAATTCTTACTCATTACAACATCCATTCATGAAATAAAGTTGGAAGTAATTCCTGCTCAAATCCAATCGCACATGCCTTTGATGAAAAACATAAGTTTGTTTCTGGTCCTAAACATGACTTCTCAATTAAGGTAGTTTGGAAATAGTTCTTTACAATTCCAAAAATGAGGGTCGTTGCAAAAACCATCGACATCTACTAAAAGGTCAATCCT
>ML777964.1:98316-109336 GCA_009831015.1 Picea engelmannii
ATTTCTTATTGTCGAATTTCTTCTTTCTATCTACTTGATCCTAGATCATCCCTCAAGTTGTCCATTGGGGTTCCCGGTACGTCGAGAGCTCAATGTCTAAGGCTCTTTTGACCTCATGGTCGCTCTGCGGAAGGCTCTGAACTGGAGCATCGGGTCCCGGGGTAGATTCTCTCTTTGGTTATTTCTCCTCTGTAATCTGCATTGACGTCACCAAGGACACCTCTGAACTCTCCTCATCATCATAGATGGTTATCAATTCGAACAAGGGATTTGGTCCAATTGTTCTTCCTGATGTTCTCGCTATCTCAGGCCGGGTCGAAATTTCACCCGGTGATCTGATCTGTGGTAGAGGAACTTCAGAGTTTCCTGACCCGGTGATTTCTTCAAGTTTCATCGGCTCTAGGCCACTTGTTTCTCCTCGACTTTCTATTGGGTCATCGGCAGGAATCCTCGTCATTTCTATCAGGTCAGGGTCATTTTGCAATTGATCAATGATTCTTTGTGCCCCTTCTAGCAAGAGTAATCCCCTTCTTTGTGCCTCTGTGGTCTCTACCACTCTGATTTTTTCCCTGGCTCTGAGGGCCTCTTGATTCGACTACTCTATTGTCTCCACCTATTCATCCATGCTCATGGCCTTGAACCTGGTCATATTTGGGTTGGCCATTCTCTATACTACCTCGTCCCAGTCCTGGGAACACTCTATGAAGATTTCATCCTCAAACTTATCATGAGCGTATGGCCAACAGGATGATACCTATGAAGCATGTTGGAGGACTAGGCCTTTAGGGTCGTGATTGCGGAATTGGCCTGTCAGGAACCTGAATTCAAGTTGGGTCAACCCTTCTTGTTTGGATTGATCAGTGTCCTTTACTAGATAAAACCCCACATGGAAATCGTAGGGTATGAAATCTCGCTTCATGTCCTTTACTAATGTGGCGTTATAGCCCTGTAGGATAATCTAATAGCATATTTCTCCCACAATGAACCAGTCTGGGACGTGAGCAGGTAGTAGATGTGCCGCTCTGGTGGCCCCGAACACTCTCATATAGGTTGAGTGTTCATCCAAATACCGATGGCCCACTTTTGCTACCATTTTCATGGCTACTACAGATAATATTGGGAATTCCCTTTTAAATATAATAAAATGAATACGAGCGATGAATTCATCGCAGATGAGTGCATAGGAATTTTTGTACCTGTTCTCCAAGATTATGCTGAAATAAACATGAAAAGGGAGCTTCGCAACATGCCAACTTAAATTCATGTCGATGAGGACATTTCTCACGCAAATGACATTGAGAAGGTACGAGGCCATGTGGAAAGTAGATTTTTCCCTTTCTTTCGATGCATGAGCCTGCTATACACAAGTGCTCAATTTTTTGGAAATTGATGCGTGAGATTGCTGTGGTTGGGATTTTCGGTTTTCATCGGAAAAGCCACAGTGTAGTCATTAGATTGTCGATGTTTCGGATCCAGATCAGGATCCATCTTCAGGACAAAGAGCCTGGGAAAAATCCAGGCTCTTTGTTCTGAAGATGGATCCTGATCTGGATCCGAAACGTCGACAATCTAATGACTACACTGTGGCTTTTTGGAAATTATTGCTCCCCAATTGAAGCTGCTCCCAGAGATCGCCACTGTGTACGCCAAGGGAATCCATGCTTCTGAAAACTTGGAGCACTCCTTTTCTCTTTATAGTCGGTAAATGAGAGCCATAAATAGATGTAAGGCTCCCTCAAGTTAACTGTCCCATAACATCCATTTCTCCGGTTGGCAAACTTCTTGTCCTCCTTCCACCATGAGGCCATCAGCCGGCTGGTGTCATGGAATTCGTAGAACTTCACCACGAAGTTTGTGTTTAGTCGCTCCTCTAGGTCTCTGATCTTGTAGTATTTCTGGACTTCTTTCGGGAGGAAAAATTTGACACACCCACCATTCTCATCGTTGATTAAACATTTATGTGCGTTTGTATGGTCGATTAGCCACTTCAGAACCTCTATGCAAGGAAAAATCGAGGTTATGTTGGCTACCATATGCAAATAAGACCGTCAAATGTTTGGGAACACCTATTCGTCGAGCGCCCTTACGTTCGAGTCGTTGTGTGGGATATACTCTGGGTACTCTACTCTATTGATTCTATTGAAAATGTCCCCCCATTGTGGGAGCATTACTTTGCATCTGGTGCTTGCCTCTGTATCACCGAAGACTAGAGGTTAGACAAAATATTTCTTTGTTGAGGTTCTTATGACTGGTTCTGCCCTGGGAGTGTATTCCAGTTGCCTCGTCGGACCAGGAGAAGAACCTTCATCTGTCTCATCTTCCTTTAGCTTGGGCGCTCTCGGCGAACATCTGGTAGTTGACTTTCTCGGTGACATTTTACCTACAATTAGAACATAGTTTAGAGACTGTGCAAGAAAATCGGATGCATATATAAATCACTACCGCTGAATTTGAAAAACTTGAACACATACCTCTGCAGCTTGTTTAACTTGGTTTTGATAATCTGAGGATCAATACAGTCTCAAGACGCTCGCTTTGCTCCTTCAAATGCTCTGGAATTCAAACTTGTGCGCATAATGAATTCGTTCAAAACCATTCTAGAGATTTAAACAGGGGTGAACTTGCCTTGTTGCATCATCCATTCAATTCGGGTTATGAGTGTAATTTCACTAAATCTGTCGCTAGATCTTCAAAGATGCTTAAAATTAAATTCATCGCGGGTTGACGGCGCGAGCGCGGGTTGTAACGTGGCCTATCGACGGTTTCAAATTATGGTTGTTCAATCGGCGCATGAGGTAGCAACAAATGCAGGATGAAGCATTAATTGATTTATTAAATGTCATAATCCGATCATATCTTATGCCGGAAACATCCCATGTTTCGCTAGTCTAGTTGGTGAGTCAGGGTTTGGGATTCTACTTCAAACAATTTTCATTGATATCTTCTTGCAAAAGCTCCAATGTCGATTGATCTTGTCCTACAGAGCTGACGTGGAAAAGTTGACTAGGAGGTGTGACTAAGACCCAGGGAACCTTAATATGACTTGGGACAAAACTAGGTTATACAACACCCTTACGTGATAAGGACACGTGGCATTCGAGATCGATGACTTCATTTACTCGTGTTAATAAAAATACAGACTTTCTTTAAGATATACGTCCTAAAACCAGACCCTATCTTGCTGATGTCGAAAAGTATCGAGGATCAACGATCAGCGATAAACCTACCCAACTACTCTCGGATCGTATGTCGCGAAAAGTCTCGATGCCAAAAGTGTATTGGGGATCGGTGATCGGCAATATGTTTGTCACAGAAAAAATGATTGTCTTAACCTTTCTAGATTTCCCCGACCCCGATAAAGCGCATCGATCATCGGTTATTGGTGGTTTCTTTACGTCCTTTGTTAATGTCTATCCTTCTCGTATTTTGCTGATGTCGATGGGGATCGACTATCACCTGAAACTTCATGCGAATAACTTACGCAAATCAGCTCTGCCTACTGCCAATGTCGATGGGGCATCGATGGTCGACGATTAGTGCAACTATGTGGCCACTTTACCTGCTTGAATTTTTCCGATGCCGAACCTAAGCGCGTTAGGTGCAATTTTAGATGTCGATTCTTAATTTGGGTGTTAATTTCTTTTATACATGAGGTTTCATAAGTTCAAACAAACCTGACTTGATGATAAGAATCATGAAAACAAAACAACAATAAACCATTCCCCAAAGTGAAATCGATTTAGACAGTAAAGAAAACAAGTGGTACCCAAAAAAGTGATAAAATTTCATAAGGATTTTAGGGTGTGTTGAGTGCTCAACAGATACCTCTAAGCTCATTTTCCTTTCCTTCTAACGAAAATATCATGAAAATATCTTGAAAATTAAGGGCCACCGTTCTCAATGATTATAACCATTGGACCCCTAATACAACATTAGCACTACCCATTTGGATGGAAATCATGGAGCTATCCGAAAAATACTCCCCCACACTGAGCTTAATACAATAGCACTTCCCATAACAACTTACAGTACCTTCATCTGCAATCATTACTTGAAACTCTAGTGGTGGAAATACAAGGCAATTGAGATCTTTTGCTAATTTGCAATTGATGAAGTTATGGATACTACCAGAATCAATCAACACTATTACCTTTTTCTTTTTGATGTATCCTTGTATCTTGAGGGTTTGTGGAGTTCTGATGCTTACCAATGCATGATAACATATTGTTGGAGTAGTATATTCTAGATCTAGATCTTATGACATCTGGTTCCAATTCTTGATCGTCTTCCTCTACACATTCTATGTAGAATAATTTATTCTCATAACACTTATGCCCCTTACTATACTTTTTTTCATGATTGAAACATAGTCCCTTTGCTCTTGTTTCATTCATTTTTTGTGGTTTCAACCTTGTTGGTTGAGGTACAGTCGTCTTATGAACCCCAAAACGATCTTTGCTTCATGTGTATGCTCTAATGGTAGGCTTGTTTGTAGCTTTATTCTTGGCTTGAATATGACGAGAAAATTGCATAGCTTCCACATTATTTGCAAGATGTCTTAGGAAAATCTCATGTTTAATGTCTTATTGTAATCCACCCATGTAAGCTTCTAACAAATGTTCATCACTTATGTCATCCACCCTTGTGGCTAATACTCGAAATTTTGAATTATAATCTTCAATATCATGTAAGTGCTTGATTCTTGTCAATTTACTGAAGTAGTCATGTTCCCAAACTTTCCCATATTGTTCTTCTAAGTCTCTTGTAAATAAACCCCAAGTATAATGATAAAAAGATATATTCCTTTTAACTATTCATTGATGCCATTGATATAGTTTATTCTCAAAGTTCAAGGTTGTTATGTGAATCCTTTGCTTATCATCCATAATATTATGTATATCAAAATATTTCTTCATTTGGTTCACCTAGGTAAAGACTTATGTTCCATCAAACTTCCTTAATTCAACCTTGGGAAGGTTCACTCCTTTTGGAGACCCTCCATAAGTAACTCCATTATTGTAGTTAAATCCCCCTAGAAAATTCTTATTATTGGAAAAATTTTCAACCTGAACACTACCTTTATTTGCATGAGTCCCTTCAGACACCTGATCAATTTTAGGTAACCTCTCAATTAAGGCTTCCATAATATTTTGTTCCATTTTTTCCATATTTCTTTTCATCTCTTCCTTAATGTCATTCTTATTTTCATCCATTTTCTTTTGTATCTGATCTTCCAATTCTCTTTTAAGGTATTCTTGAGAATGTGTTAAATACACTTGTTTCAACATACTAACACTCATTTCATCAACTTGGTTCTTTAATTAGGTTAGATTGTTTTCAAAGTCTTCATTTTCTTCGAAAGTCATGCTTGAGTTTTTATGAGGAATATCAGCATTACTTATTGTAGAACCCTTTTCTATGTGAAAAAATAATAATGCTCCTCTTTTTCCTCTTTATCACAAATTTTGAATCACCAAAAATAGATCTTCCAATAACAATTTATGCCAATTGTAACTTACGTACCTTTCAAATCCTTAATTTGGAGTATGATTGGATGGATGACCTTTGTCCAGATATATATATGAAATTTGAACCCTTCTAAGTCTAAAATTTCATCCTATATTACTATGATATGACTTCTTAAACTCCTAAAAATTTTACATTATGAACCGTCACTAATAAAAAATTACGAAAAAAATACCAAAATGTCTTGTTTAAGACTAATTTTAGGATTAGCAAACAACCCCAACTTCCATGAGATGTATCTCACCAATTGTAATGATTCAAAATATGAAACATTTGTCACATATAACTCATTATGTCTCCTCGAGACTCTAAAAATTTAAGAGTCAGAAACTTCATAGAAAGAGAAAATGCCAAGCTGACTCTTTTAAAAATGATTTCAGGATTAGCCACAATACTTGATCTGGATTATTTTCAGCACGAAATGAGAGCGGAGATATATTAAATAAATGTACAAAGATATATCATATATCCAATAATATAACAGAGATATATCATATATATAACCATAAACACAAAGATACAATAATACACGATTTTTATTAATGAGTGAAATGTACAAAATTGTAGAAATACAGAGTGAAAGATTCGCTAGAATGGTGGCATCTTATCTCTGAAAAGAGATGAGGCTACGCTCATTCGAAAGAAGATGTTGATGTTTACAATGAGGCTCTAGAGGCATTTTTAACATAAATAAAATTCAAAACCCTAACCCTAGAAGATGAAAATCCAACATATTTGTGGACCCTGTTTGGGTAGTTTGGTGTATAAACTTCTTGGGGGCATAACTTTGGAATACGATCTTTGTTTGGGGTGCACGATAGCTCGTTGGAAAGGTATTGATGAGGAGCTTCATTTCAAAGCTCAATAATGCCTTCAAATATCATTGAGATTCCAAATTGTGAAAAAATGTCATTTTGGCCCTCAAAATGGCCCTAAAAGTTTAGGACCTGAAAAACTGCTAAAAATAGTAAATTGCCAAAAAACTGTTTTGAGCCAGCTGGAATAGGTGGGTGGCCACTGATATCCACCTGGATCAATACTTGTCTTCCATGGAATATATATCCTAAAGTATAGAAAACCATAATCTTAAATTTGGACCACATACACTAGTATATGTCTCCTTAGTCTCCACAAAATTTCAATGTGTGATACCTCCCAAAACAAATTGTAGACAAAATACCAAGATGACTTGTTTAAAATTGAATTTTAGATGAATCGAAAAACCTATCTTCCATAGGATATATATCCAAAATTATAACAACCCAAAACCTGAATTTTTACCACAGTTACCTTGATATGTCTTCTAAGTAACCTCCAAATCTTATTTTCTGAAATGGCCCGGAAAAAAAGTTATAGCGAAAATTCCAAGATGACTTACTTGAAGAAGAAAAAACCCTAGGATCGATGCTTTGGCCAAATGTTATGATCCAGCGCCTTAAAAATTATAAAAAAAGTCAATGAATATAGTCAACTTCGAGGGGTAAACCAAATTTTACAATATATCCAATTCAGAATACAATATGAGATAAGATAAGATGATCCTAAGATTAGGTCTCCTTGGTATATATATGAGACAAAGGGTACAATGAAGGGTTCTAGCCTACATACAAATATAACACTAGAAATGTAATAATTCAATATCTAGGTCTTAATAAGGGGTTTTATACATAATATGGGGCTTTGTCTAGGGATTAACACCAACTCCCTATACCCTAACCTCATTGGGGACATGCACGGACAAACAACATTTCGATGTCATTAATTTAAATTATGTGGAGAACAAAATGAAGATAGAAATTTAGATGGAACCACATAGAGTTATTGAAAACGATACAGTAATACATTGAAACCCAAATTCTATCAATGAACGAAGTAGAAAACAATGCAATATGAGAAGCAATATAAATTGGATAGAATGGTGGTTGTTTATCTTTGAAAAGAGATGTGTCAACTATGCTCATTCGTAAGATAACCATTACAAGATGTTGAAACTACCTTTTAACAAAAAATGTAAATCCCTAAGAGGAAAAAAACTTAAATATCCAAAACCCTAACACTAGGAGATGAGGTGGCAAAAGGAATGTGGGCCCTGAGGATCCTAATTGATATGTCAACTTCTTGGGGCTAAAATTTTTAGATATAAAATTTCTTTGGGGTGTTTCTTGGACTGTAACAAATATTATTCTATGCTTTATGTGTTTGGTAGGCCCCACAATAAAAAATTCCAAGGCTGTGTCAATTGCCAAAAACACATGGGAAATGCACAACAAATGTGTTGCAAATTTAGGACTTGCAAAACTGTAGTAGAACTTCCAAGATGTAGAACCATTCTGAGTCAATGGAAGATGTGTGTCATCGCCATTAGTATCCACCTAGATCACTTAGACTTAGAGGTGTGGAAAAATGAAGACAACATATTTATCTCTCAAAGAAAGTACACAAGGGTGTTACTACAAAAGTTTCAGATGGAAAATTGCAAGACTTGCTCACCACCCATGGAAACAATTTCCTAATTATTAGTGGAGGATATTTTCAAGCTAGTGAACAAGACACTATTCAAATAATTGTTTAAAATCTTGATTTATCTATCCAATACCAGAAAAACATAGTTAGTGCTTATAATGGAAAGGTACATGCCTTCACCTAAAACCACACATTGAAATGTTGTAAGAGAATCCTAATCTATTTGAAGGGAACAATTTATTAAGGGATCAAGCACAACAAAGGTATGGCCTTTTTAGCTCACATAGTACATATGTTGTGGGTAAGTTCAATGGATCACACAAAATTGATGCCAAGACACATGTATAGTCTAAGATTGGGTATAATAGGAAATCTAGAAGCAACATACAATTGCATTGTCTATTATCAGAGCAGGTTGTTCCTTGTCGTTTCTTAGTGCATGTCCCCATGAGGTTAGAATATAGATATTTGGGTCTCGAGCTAGTTTCTCTTGAGGACAACCAATCTCGGCAACCCAAGCGACCTCCCATGGTGGAATAAAATAGAGACGAGGGAGAAATAGATTATATTAATACATTGCTCGAGGAATCCCTCACGCGACAAAGGGACGAAATGATGGAAATTTTTTCTCAAATCCTTCGACGACTGTCAATAATAATAGATGTGTCTTCATCAAGCATCCACTTTGGAAAATATCACCTTTGTGCTCCTTAAGGTTATCCCCCATGTCAAAAATTGGTGGGAAACTTACTGTGAGCAAAATTCCATAGAGAAGTCTAGCATGTTTGAGGCAGAACCCACTTGGGATTTTTTCATGTATGCCATCAAGAAACAATATTACCCTGTTGGAAACTATGATGACTAGTACATGATATGGACCACACTGCATCAGGAGAGGAACCCAAGAATGTCAAATTTCAAAAATACCTTCCATACCTTGGGTACCAAGTGGGTATCAAATACTCTGAGCGGAATTTGGTTCTAAAATACTACGGGACTCTACACAAGTACATCCAAACCGAAATGGAGTTTTTGGACATCATACTCGGAGCATTTTATCGATATGATGTCAAAATTGAGCAGAAATTTAAGCATCATAATAAGTTGGAGTTCGGATCTGCAAATCCTCAACAACCAAAGTATGGTAAAGGCGACCTTAACTCACAGAATAACCAACCTCAAGAAAACCAATCCAAGCCATAGGAAAAGAAGGGTAACGGGAAGACGAAGAATGACACTATAAAGTGGTACGACTTTCAAAACATCGCTTGACACAACATTGATGAATGTCGCTCAAAATAGTCATTAGTGGTCGAGCTCAAATAAAAAGAGTCGAGCCCCGACTCGACTCTGATTCATAAAACAATAAAAGGAGACAGATCATTGATGTAGAACCAATTGATACCATCGCGACCAGAACAATCCAACCAGAAGAACCAAAGGATATTGAGGAGGGGGAGCACCTATTTCATTCACAGATGTGGGTGAAGGCAACACCACTGCATTTCATTGTTGATAGAGGAAGCCAAAAGAACCTCATCTCAATAGAGGTCATCAAGCAGTTGGATTTTCCGACAACACCACACCCACAGCTATACAACATCGGGTGGCTTCGCCAGTGTCGAGATCTCCACGTCATCCAACAACGCCACTTGTCCTACGACATCAATCCCTTCAAGGATGATGTGTTGTGTGATGTTGCCCCAATGGAAGTTTGTGATGTTATTTTGGGCCAGCCATATATGTGGAAGCATCATGTTGTTTATGAGTATTTACCTTGTAGTGTTATTGTTACTCTCAAGGGTCATCTCTATAGGGTACCAAAGGTAGTTTCGACTATTGTCCCAACAAAAAAGTACCACAAAGTAGTCTCTCATACAACAAAGTTTAGCTTCTTTGCGATCCGATCAAAAGGAAAACAGAACAACATTGCAACCACTACAGCCTCAACCCAAGACCTTTCTATCTAATAGAATAATATTGGCAAGATTGTAGAAGAGAACAAAGATATTCTAAGGGTGCCTCCACACTGCCCAGTCAAGCAAAGTCATAACAGAACCCTTCATACTCTTCATGTTGCATCTTCACTGACATAGTCCTCCCACACTCAAGAAGATTATGCAGCTAGATTGGTTGAATGGATCCAACCCGTCTAGCAACAGGTTCATGACAGCCTTCAACAAGCTAAGCAAGACAACTTCTTTAGCAAGGCAAGTAGCTCACCAAGGTTCAGATTCAACAAAAGATTCCCTGGGAACTTGACGCAATGGAGACCATCGCTTCCTAAGGGGGGATTAATTATCTAGGTGTATATCGGTGGCCACCCACCTATTCCACTAGATTGAAATACAGTTTTCCACCTTGGCAATTTTTCTACAGTTTTTTCGGGTCCCAAACTTCTAGGGTCATTTTGAGGCCCTAAATGATGTTTTTTTTTTACTTTGGGGGCCAGGCACCCTAAGTCTAGTTGGAATGTGTTATTCTCGGCTAGATCTTTCCAATGAGATACCGTGCACCCCAAACATAGATCGTATGCAAAAGTTATTCCCTTGGGAAGCTAACGTATCAACTACCCCCATCGGGGCCTGCAAACCTTTTGGTTTTTCATCTTCCAAGGTTGTAATGTTCCTGACTTGGCTAGTCTAGGAAATGCTACTAATATGTGTGTAGGATCAAAGGTTTACAACATATAAATGATCATACAAATAATAATTGCGACAAAGGACTGCAAGTTTGTATTATGATATCTCTGTGGATTACAAAAATGGCCAAATGCGGCTGAATACTGACAATACTCGACTAGATCAACATACAAAGGATCTTAGCCAGAATATAAATAAGCAACTATGACTGAATAACAACACTCGACTAGATCAAAAGACAAAAGGATCTTAGCCGGAATACAAATAAGCAACTGCAACTGAATAACAACACTCGGCTAGATCAAAAGACAAAAGGATCTTAGCCGGAATACAAATAAGCAACTAAAAGATAATACCCAGAATATGGGAGCACTGAAGAATGATGGAAG
>ML777964.1:130058-161674 GCA_009831015.1 Picea engelmannii
TCCTCAAGGATTTTTGCTCCAATATGGGTATGATTGTTAATACTGATAAGACTAAGGTCATGATTATTAAATCCAATAAGATCCCTTATGATACCTTTGTATATGACAACAACAACTTGGAGGAAGTGACTTCATACAAATATATTGGAATTGATGCTCACCACAAGCTCAATTGGAATTATAACATTGAGAAAAGGATTATTGGGTGATGGAAAACTTATTATGGGCTTGAAAACAATTGTAAATCAATTGATCTTTAGAGTTGGGATAAGAATAAACTCCTCTTTGAGACTCTTGTTACACTTGTTATTCTTTATGGATGTGAAGTTTGGGGTTGTAGTATGTCTTGTGAATCCTGGAGAAAGATAGAGAAAATACAAAAGAATTTTATAGCCTATAATCTCAAAATTAAAGGAAATACGCCCTATCCCATCCTCCTTTTAGAAACAAGCTTCTCCCCCATTGAGAGCAAGGCTATAACTAGATACCTGATGTATAAGAACAAGTTAAACAACCTGGAAGACAAGAGGCTTCCTAAAATTGCTTCAAAATCGAGTCATAACCACCATCAACTCAAGCGAGGATGGCATAAAGATGCCCGGTCTTGGCTAAATTATTGGGGAATCATGGAAGACACCATTTTGCAGAATAAAGATACTATTAAAAAAACGTCAAATCAAAATTTAAGGAGAAAATATGGTGTGATAAAGAGTTAGAGGAAAAAAGAAAATTAAGGTAAAGAAAAAAAATAAAGAGTTAGAAGATCAAAATTATTTATCTGTTTTGCCAAGTGTAAAGAAAAAAATAAGCATTGTTAAAATGAGAACAAATTTTCACGAGCTCCATAGTGAAACTGGGCGTTGGCCAATTCCTAAAATGCCATGGGATGAAAGAGTATGTCACCTTTGTGACACTAAGAAGGTTGAAGATGAAAATCACTTTCTCTTAGATTGTCCAACCTATACCCATATTAGATCTTGTTTTCAAAATATTTGTTACACTACCAACCTTCCTAACCTTTTAACTCAACAAAAGTATGGTGATCTTGGAAAGCTTATCTTAATGCTTTTCGAGCACAAAAACAAAATTATAAAGAATCTCAAGTAATCACTTACCCTCTTAAAGTCCAATAGACCAATTCGGTCTTAGTGGACGTTAATCATCATCATCATCATCATCATTATAAGTGTCTAGAAATGTTCAAAAATCAAAATGTCATTTGAACAAAGTGTTACAAAACTTTTCCCTTAATCAAATATCAATATAACACACAACCGACTAAATGTGATACTATGAAGTTACTTGAAGAATTAGATAGAATTAAAGGAGAAATTAAGTGAAGCTTCAGGGAAGGTACAAAAAGATTTGAGCAAATTGAAATTTGTCAAGATAAGGATGGTCACCTCAAACGAAAATGTGGCATTGACAAGGAGGATCAGGAAGCTCAAGAATCAAAGGAAACTAAATCTGACTTGCAAGTTGTGCATCAAACATTGCCCCTACAAAACATCACACACCAAGGTATCAAAAAATTGCAGTTGAAAGATCAAGAAGACGGTTCACATATAAAAAATTAAGTAGACAAAATAACCAAACTTAAGAAAAACAAAAATATTTCACAACAAAATTCTAACAATCTTGATGACATGTTTCACAAGAAATTAGTGGAAAAAGACCACGAAAATTGTCGTTTAAAAAACCACAATCAAAAGTTACTTAATCGGATCAAGAAGTCGAGGGATACGAAACAATGTGTTCAAAAGTTGGAACAAGAAAATTAAGGTTTAGGAAAGAAATTATCCAAAAAAATGAAGAAAGTTCATGCATAAGGAACCTTAATTAGAAATTGCTTGAACAAATTAAAACCATGAAAAATGAAAAGGCATAGAATCAATATATTATAAATGAAGTCGAAAAATCAGATAATGAGGAAGAACTTTCATGCCTAAGGGTTCATAATTGAAGTTTACTCTCACAAATTAAGAAGTTAAAGAGTGGTAAGAAGTCGCCATAGAACAAATTAGACCAACTTATCAACAATGAATCATTGGTTGATAAAGAGACAATGATTGAACCTGTGGAACTAGAGAAGTCTTCAGATGTAAAAATCCCAATTGTGGATAAGGGAATTAATACAAACCCAATCAACCTTACAACTCAAAAGGATGCAAATTACACTGTATGTTTTCTTAGCAGACAAACCTTGTTTGTCACAGTCCCAAGATTTTATCATCCCATAGGTATATCAATTTTCCATTTCCAATCACCCATGAGAGATGATCCTAAATTATGGGGGGGAATTCCTTGCATAAATTCCATATCAGAGAGATACTTACTTTTGGAATATGATTATCTAAGCTTGTTAATCCTCCTCTAATCAAATACATCTTGTGCAATACTTCCTTCCTCTACTCTTGCTTTCTTGAGACAAACCGCCACAAGATTTTACCTCCTAAAGCCAAGTTCATAAATAAAGGATCTTAGATTGCCAATCATCCATTTTTCTAAGGGGGAATGCACTATATTCCATTGCACAAAATGTTTTTTTTGTTGTTGTTAGACTTCCCTCCCTACCACATGAATTTTCTAATTTCTATCCCAATCATTTGTGTAAATACTAACTGGAGTTAGTAGTGTCGAGCCTTGATATGACTAGAGGGATGATATATATAGTTTGATCAATACAACCCAACATGTTGGGTTCAACCACTGAGAAACCCATTGTGCCATTTTTATTATTGTTCTATAGGTTATGCATCCAATTTAATGCCTTTGGTTATATTAAGGAAATAGGGATCCTCAAATATTTGTAGGATGTCTAGGGATTTACTAGGGAGAATTCCAATGTCCATGTTATTTGTTGCAACGTGTGTAAAGAGGCATTCCAACCGTAAATGTTACTTTTATATTTATTGATTTTTCCTCTAGAAGCATCCAAATAGGAACTCAAAACATACTTGAACCTATTGTCTATAACCACCAAGGCACCTGCTAACAAGAAGGTTTCATTTGCAAATTGAGAATGGTTAATTGACTTAACACCTCTGACAATTTTTATCCCCATCAAGTGTCCAATGCACCTCTCTCGCTCTAGTTTTTCTTCCCATAGATTCTAACATGAGAATATATAGCATGGGGAAAAGAGGGCATCCCCAACACAAGACCCAAATGCTTTGGAAGAAGGGGGCTAACCTACCATTCACTAAAGGAGTAATCCATGGTTTTCTAATGCGAGGTTTAATCCAACTTATAAAGTGATGCACAAATCCACATTGTCTAAGTATTGCAAAAAGGAATTTATGCCTAACTCTATCAAAGGCATTGGCCATGTTGATTTTAATTACCATTCCTTTCTTGTCGTGGGACGTACTAGTTTATATAGCTTCTTTCATGGGGAGGATGTTCTCTTGATTTGATGTTGTTGAATGAATCCCCCTTGATTCTCCAAGATTAACAAGGGAGTTTATGAATCAATCTGTTTGCTAGGATTTTGGTCAAAATTTTGTAAGAGGCATTGCACAAGGAGATTAGGAAAAACTTGGTGAAGGAGGAGGGATTACTTTCTTTAGGAACGAGATCCAAAAAGAGAGAGTTTATCCCACTCCCCATCTTGGATTTTTGGCAAGATATGTGTAACATACTATAGACATATAATAAAATATGATCCCTATTGTATGCTAGACATATATTGACATCTCTATCGTCCTTATAGAGATCATATTTTATATGTCTCTATTTTATTATAGAGAAGCCATCTATGCCTAGAGCTTTGTTTGGATCTACTCCTCATATGACTCTAATAAATTCTTCTTCCTTTGTTGGTTGGACTAAAGCTATATCATCTTACATTGAGACCATGTTTGGTATGACCTAGAACATTTCTTTCATGATGAGCTCTAAGGTTGGATCCTCCTTTGAGTATAGCCACTTGAAATTTTCATGAACAATTGTCTTGATAGCCTCAAACTCTAAGCTACTCCCCATACTCAAGTTGTATATCTTGTACATGATTTCTTAGTTGTCTAGCACATACCTACTTATGAAATAAGGATGTGTTCCTATATCCCACTTTTAGCGAAATACTTCTTGATTTCAAAATCCAATGCTACTATTCTCTACGAAAAGCTTGGTGTAGCTTCCCAGCTAAATTTCTCTTGTCTATTTACATATGAGGAGTGATCTATTGGGTTTCCATTGTTGCTTGAAGGGTACTTATTTTCTACTATAATTCTTCTCTTTCTTTGAAAGGGGGGATAAAAAAAATTACCCATTACTTTAGGTTCCTCTTAGTTGCTATTATCTTATATTTCCCATACAAATGATGAGGATCCATGAACCATTTGGATCCACCTTTCTTATATAAGCTCCATGGATCTGTGATCATGCAACCATATAGGATTAAATAGGAAGGGGATATGCTCGTAGTTTATGACCGCTTGAAGATTAAGCTTGAAGGATAATGATGGTTGGGATTTTTTATCTTATCAAAGCTCACATGGCTTCTTTCTTTGCATCACCACCCATTCCCCTATGGTTCCAACAAAGCATTTTCATTTTTTAGGATTTGGAGTTTTTGTACCACCCCCAAAGGTGGTCTCCAACATCAAATTTGAATGATTTATGACATATTTACATGATAAAAGAAAAATGAGTATTGGATGCATCACCACTTGGTGTTGATACAAGCTCCATATACTCATTTCATGTAATATATCTTGAGGTTTGTTATTTGTATTGTGTTTTGCACAACTTGATGAAAATGTAAGATATATTAAACATTGAATAATAATGTAAAATTAGATAATTTATTTTTTTAACAGTAATTGGGTAACATTATATTGATAAAAACTACCACTAATGTTGCAGTGGAAATTACATCACAGTATTGTTCAACAAGTTTTCAAAATAACCACTAAATAGTCCAAAAAAGGCCTACTACAATCCCAAAATGGAGTTTGGCTTTATCCTTAAACAAAACTACCTAGTACTCAACACTATATATTCTATAGTATATGTCTAAGATTCGTATATCCCTGAAAAACATAATAATTAGCAAAAACCATAGCGATTCACTGCTTCTTCCAGAGATGTACTAAGATGCTAAGGGTCTTGATTCACAACTTCCATTTCTTCGTCAAGCTAATGCATTGTTTCATCCTCCTTTGGCTTCCCTCGAGAAGAGTTGACTGGGAGTCTTTGGTTTGAGACAATGGACTGATCTCCCTTGTTCAAATTGTGACGTGGATTTCTTCAACCCTCACGGTCGAACCCGCTCTCACCAGGACCTTCGTTTACACAGCCCGAAGAACTAGCTGCTCTTCTACTCCTCTCGGGAGTTTCACTACCCACAGTAATACTCCTTCGGCGATCTCCCTTTAGTGTATCGGGAAATCGAAACTCGCGATCTCGCGAGTTCTGTGAGCGCAACTCATATGCAACTCAAAACCCCGAACCCCGATGGTCAACGGTCAACAATTCCGCTCGTCGGGAATTTCCCTTATCGGGATATCGCTACCCGCGATGTCAACCACTTGAGCTTACAATCTTCGAGGCCCGATATGTCGATTCCCCGATAAGATGACACATGTACTCCACTAGATCTCCAGGGCCCACTCTGCCACGTCACCTTCGGGGTTTCGTGGATCGCGAATCCACGATGTAAGTTTTCTTTGGTGTCGAAAACCCCAAAACGCCGAGTCCCGATCTCCGGGATCTGATGCCACGCATCCCTCTGATGATCGACGTCTCCCGTTAATTCGGGAAATCGCTATTCGCGATTTCACGAGGCATAAAACTCTCACCTCGCCATCCTCCGAATGCCGAACCCCGATTCTCCGGATTCATGCCACCTGTCCTTGTCACGATCGACGGCCCCGATGAATTCGGGAAATCGCGATTCGCGATTTCGACGTGCATGAAACTCTTACCTCGCCAAACGCCGAACGCCGAATCTCGATGGCCAAAATCCTGACTTCTATCCCTCGTGCAGCTTCTGCCGATCCAACGGCTGTCGGGGTTTCTCCTCAGATCTGATGGCTCAGACCTGTTCTCCTCGTGCGCTCCTCCTCCTGAGGCTAACCTCCGCGCAACTCTTCCCGATCCTACGACTGACGGGATTTCTCTTATGAGATCCGACGGCTGTCGGTCCTCCTCTCCTGTGCGCTTCTTCCAGAGCTCCCTGGACGTAACTGTTCAACGGTCCAGATCTGCTTTCTCCTGCCGATCTAACGGCTGCTGTCGCTCCCTCCTGACCTTCGCACGAACACTCAGACCCCTTGAGGGATTTTCTCTTCCTTTCCCTCAGATGGAGAATATCGACGCCTTCCTGGCTCCTTGCTCAAGCAACCTCCGTGCTGAGTCTTTCTGGGTATTCAGCAACCCAATGCAGGTCCCTCAGTGGACTCTGCTTTTTCACTTCAGAAGTCCAAGGGTTTTCCCTCCTGTGCTTGCTTGCACATTTACTCAACGCCCTCCTGGCGGAGTCTCTTCTCCTCTTTCACAGAACACTCAACAGTTCTTTCTTCCTGTACACCTCGTGCATGCACTCAATGCCCACTTGGCAGAGCTCCTACAGAATCCTCAGTGGTTCTGTCTACAACTGTGTTCTCATACACAGCCTTGCCTCCAAGGTGTTCAACAACCTTGAGGTCTTCCTCCTGAGTTGTTGACTTCAATCCTGTGCCTCAACACGTCTTTGTCTGACTCCTCAGAGTTCAGAAGTGCCTCCTCAGTGCACTGGTATTCAGAGTCTCAACACTCTGTCACGCCCTCATGGCATGAAACCTCAAAGACCCCTCAAACCTGAAATCAAACCAACCCCCTGCAAATACATGATAACAATACACAATTGCAGCATATAATGAACACACATATACAGACATGCATATAATGACAGACTGATGCAGGAAAACTGCTCTGTATTAATAATGGCAAATGCCTGTATATTTTACAAGGTGTTCCCGAGCTCTCCTCAGCTCTACATGCATTCTCATTCTCCCTACCAACCTCTTCAAAATGAGATCTCAATATCCCTTTTACCTGAGGTCCTCTTAGCGCTTCCCTCCAGGATTTACCTACTCTAATTAATTTACAATTAATCATGTCTAGTCTGCTATCCATAACTAGATATCAGCAGATCTAACATAAATGCCTATCTTATCTACAGCCTGCGTAAAGGCATGGCATTCATGGCTCACTAGCCTAAAACATTTATTACATTCAATACAAATACAAATGAGGTTGCGCCTCCTTTCATCCTTTGAATGTGTGCGCGCTGACGTGGTTGGTTGGCTAGCTGGCTGCATGGAGAGATGCTCCTGCATCATACTCCACAGCTGCAAAAATCATGAGCTCCCGCTCATGAGCTTCCCTCGTGGTTGTTGGAATCCACCTGGGTCCCAGATAAGTCTTTGGAGCTTTTCCTCTGCTCCAATTCATTGTTGCTGCTTCCCCTGCGCTGCTGCTGCCTTCTTTCTACCCAGCTTCTCGTCGCTAGTAGTCTGCGCTGACCTCAACATCAGCCTTCTGATGTCCTCTATCTCTCTGTCCAGCTACTCCAGTGGCTGGCTTTGCCTTTGCAGTCTCCTCTGCTGCAAAATATTTTGGCCATTGGGCAGATCATCATGATCTCCCATGCCAGCTTTATTCATTTCCAACTTTACCTGTTGGATGTGCGTGCCCTGCACTTTTACCCTTTCCTCCAGGGCTTCCATCTGATCCCACAGATCAGCCAAACATATGTTGCCTGTGTCTTCTTCTCCTGCTTCTGCAACCTCCCTTGTTGCATTGTTTTCAGCTGAAATGCTGAAAATGCTGAGCCATTCCTCAGAATGCTCATCTCCCTCTTTTGCTCTTGCCTGAGCTTTTGCTGTCAGTCTCATTTCTACAACACTCCTCTGTTCAGCTACCCAGCTGAGATTGTTGAGTTGTTCCTTAGAACAATCATTTTCTTCACCTGCTTGGGCAGCTTTCAAAGTCTGCTCCAATTCTTCTTCATTCCTGACAGTCATCTTCAGCTGTGATTGTTCTTCCGCTGTTGCACCATCTACAACAGAAATTTCTGCCTCCTCCTGGGTAGATGGCAGGAATATGTAAATTCCCCCAATCTTCACACAGCTCCTCAAGTCTCCTGTGGTCAGCTGCACCTACTGATCCCCTTGCGAGCTCATCTGCTCGGTCAGCTCCTCTGGCTGAATCTGATTCACTAGTTTATCCCTGCAAAGTGGGATGATTCCGCTGCCTTCCTGGCAGATTTTGAGATCCATCGATCCTACCTTCATCAGCACCCTCTGCTGAATTGGATTCTCCATGAGACCTTCAGACGGTCCCAAATTCTCATCTCTGCCCACCTGCCTGTTTAACACGCCTCCGCTGCCCACTTGGCAGTCTTTAATGCTTTCCCTGCCCTCCTGACAGTCTTTGAGATCTTCATCTGATCTCTTTTCATTGCCCAGCTAGCAATTGAAAGTTTCCTCATTGTCCTCCTGACAATCCATGAGATCTTCATCCGATCTCATTTCTGTTTCCTTGCCCAACTGGCAATTTGAAATTCCCTGACTGTCCTCACGACTGTCTTTGAGACCCTCAACTGATCTCAAATTGTTGCCCTCTTGGGAAACCATAATTTCTTCTTTTCTGCCCAACCGGCAGTACTTGAGATCATCAGTCGATCCCAATTCATCCCAATCATCATCATCGTCGAGACTTCTTCCAGTTTCCGGCCAATAGTAACAAACCATTTCTTCTTCCGTGGCCTTGAGGTCTCCTGCATACCTCAACCATTTTCTCAACAGCTTGCGCTGTCTTCTAACCATCAACTCTCTGACTGGCCATTTTGCTTTTGCCTTCTTCATAGGCATTTCGCGCATTCGTCTCCTCCTTCTATCCTGTCGCATCCGCAGTTCCATCTTCTCTATGTCTACTTTTAATTCATAGAGCTTTCTAGTCTCTGATACCACTTGACGCGGATTTCTTCAACCCTCACGGTTGGACCCGCTCTCACCAGGACCTTCGTTTACACTGCCCGAAGAGCTAGCTGCTCTTCTACTCCTCTCGGGAGTTTCACTACCCACAGTAATACTCCTTCGGCGATCTCCCTTTAGTGTATCGGGAAATCGGAACTCGCGATCTCGCGAGTTCTGTGAGTGCAGTTCATATGCAACTCAAAACCCCGAACCCCAATGGTCAACGGTCAACAATTCCGCTCGTCGGGAATTTCCCTTATCGGGATATCGCTACCCGCGATGTCAACCACTTGAGCTTACAATCTCCGAGGCCCGATATGTCGATTCCCCGATAAGATGACACATGTACTCCACTAGATCTCCAGGGCCCACTCTGCCACGTCACCTTCGGGGTTTCGTGGATCGTGAATCCACGATGTAAGTTTTCTTTGGTGTCGAAAACCCCGAAACGTCGAATCCCGATCTCCGGGATCTAATGCCACACATCCCTCTGATGATCGACGGCTCCCGTTAATTCGGGAAATCGCTATTCGCGATTTCACGAGGCATAAAACTCTCACCTCGCCATCCTCTGAATGCCGAACCCCGATTCTCCGGATTCGTGCCACCTGTCCTTGTCACGATCGACGGCCCCGATGAATTCGGGAAATCGCGATTCGCGATTTCGACGTGCATGAAACTCTTACCTCGCCAAACGTCGAACGTCGAATCCCGATGGCCAAAATCCTGACTGCTATCCCTCGTGCAGCTTCTGCCAATCCAACGGCTGTCGGGGTTTCTCCTCAGATCTGATGGCTCAGACCTGTTCTCCTCGTGCGCTCCTCCTCCTGAGGCTAACCTCCGCGCAACTCTTCCCGATCCTACGGCTGACGAGATTTCTCTTATGAGATCCGACGGCTATCGGTCCTCCTCTCCTGTGCGCTTCTTCCAGAGCTCCCTGGACGTAATTGTTCAATGGTCCAGATTTGCTTTCTCTTGCCGATCTAACGGCTGTTGTCGCTCCCTCCTGACCTTCGCACGAACACTCAGACCCCTTGAGGGATTTTCTCTTCCTTTCCCTCAGATGGAGAATAGCGACGCCTTCATGGCTCCTTGCTCAAGCAACCTCCGTGCTGAGTCTTTCTGGGTATTCAACAACCCAATACAGGTCCCTCAGTGGACTCTGCTTTTTCACTTCAGAAGTCCAAGGGTTTTCCCTCCTGTGCTTGCCTGCACATTTACTCAACGCCCTCCTGGCGGAGTCTCTTCTCCTCTTTCACATAACACTCAACAGTTCTTTCTTCCTGTACACCTCGTGCATGCGCTCAATGCCCACTTGGCAGAGCTCCTACAGAATCCTCAGTGGTTCTGTCTACAACTGTGTTCTCATACACAGCCTTGCCTCCAAGGTGTTCAGCAACCTTGAGGTCTTCCTCCTGAGTTGTTGACTTCAGTCCTGTGCCTCAGCCCGTCTTTGTCTGACTCCTCAGAGTTCAGAAGTGCCTCCTCAGTGCACTGGTATTCAGAGTCTCAACACTCTGTCATGCCCTCATGGCATGAAACCTCAAAGACCCCTCAAACCTGAAATCAAACCAACCCCCTGCAAATACATGATAACAATACACAATTGCAGCATATAATGAGCACACATATACAGACATGCATATAATGACAGACTGATGTAGGAAAACTGCTCTGTATTAATAATGGCAAATGCCTGTATATTTTACAAGGTGTTCCCGAGCTCTCCTCAGCTCTACATGCATTCTCATTCTCCCTGCCGACCTCTTCAAAATGAGATCTTAATATCCCTTTTACCTGAGGTGCTCTTAGCGCTTCCCTCCAGGATTTACCTACTCTAATTAATTTACAATTAATCTTGTCTAGTCTGCTATCCATAACTAGATATCAGCAGATCTAACATAAATGCCTATCTTATCTACAACCTGCGCAAAGGCACGGCATTCATGGCTCACCAGCCTAAAACATTTATTACATTCAATACAAATACAAATGAGGTTGCGCCTCCTTTCATCCTTTGAATGTGTGCGCACCGACGTGGCTGGTTGGCTAGCTGGCTGCATGGAGAGATGCTCCTGCATCAAATTGAGTGCCAGATTTCTTAAAAGATTGCATTATGCTTCCTAAACTACTAGTTGTTGCTTCAATTCCACTATAGAACCCATAATTCCTGCTATGTGGGACGTGACCCAACATTCTATCTCATGAAGTTTTGACGTGACAATAAAAAATGAAGATCTGTTGCAATGGATATGTTCCTCATGGTTTATGAGGACTCTCTCAATTTCTTGGAGTTCTCTAAAATCCATTAGGTACCCACTTTGAACTTTAACTCCTGTTGTTGCAAGATGCATCGTGTTTCCGGTAGTCCAACTTCCACAACACACTTCATGTTTCCTAAGTGAGATCAAATGCCTTGATTTTAAGAGTTGTGAACACTTCTCTATAAGTGAATTAAAGGATAGGATAATTTCCAAATGAAAAGCTAAGGAGAATCATTGTACTTTGCTGCTAAAACAAATAGTAGCCCAAGACCACCAATATCCCTATGCATGAATATATCTCCGAGGGGGAGGCTCCCCTGAAAACATATAATAATTCAACAAAAAAACAAGCACCAACCAGGAGAAATCAAAGAGGTTTCTTATTGGACGAGGAGACTTGTCTTTCCCTTGGTGCATCTTGAGCAACAAACCATTATCCCACCACGAATAGGAGTAAAGCGAACACCTTGTACACAAGCGTACACATTCTTAGCTTGGTGTATGTGAAGGAGGGACTTACATCTCTTCTCATAACTGTTTGGATGCTTAATGAGGTGACCTAGATTGCAAGACACGTGACACAGTAATAACTCAATATGTGCCCTAGTATCAATGATTGAGTACCAATACCTAGCTATTTTTAATCATTTCCATAACGTATATGCTTTGGCTTGATTGTTGGATACAATACAAAGGTCCCAAGCAAAAAAAAATTCATGTTGTCCCACCGGGGTCTATGATGACCCACCCCTCAACCTACCACCCTAGTAAAATGAGGTAGTTTCAATGTAGCTTGTAAATATCAATTAGTACACACTATAAAGATTTATCAATTTTAAGTTGACATTAACATATATTTATAATTATTTAAATTTATTAAACATTAATATAATATAGTATTTATTTTAATAAAAAATATCAATATGTAAAAAATCAAAATCAAAATAAATTTGTTTATTTTTATTAAATATTTTTTTATTATTATAATATTTTTTTTTAAATGGTATATTAAACGTTCAAAGTATCTTATAAAAAATCTTAAAAAAAACCTTAAAAAAAACTCCAAATTTAAATTCTACAATAATTACATTAAAATTGTTATTAACATTTCATTTATCGTGCTTTTCAACACAATTAAATTAATTTTGATACTAAACACTCGATACTTTCAACGTAATTAAATTAATGTGAATAATAAACTCTCCTTTGACTCCATGGGCTTTTCAAACTCAGAAAATTCACGTTGCAAAGTGGGAGCTAATATGGTACACAATGCACATACTTTGTGATATKCATTATTTTAWGGAATCTTWTTTTTTTTWCTAACYTMGTGGATGAATWAATGGATTGATTGTGATATGCGTTATTTTAAGGAATCTTGTTTTTTTCTTACCTCGTGGATGAATTATTGGATKGATTATGATAACTATTATTTATTTTAATGAATTTTTTTTCCAATGGTTTAATGGAGTGATGCCAATTATAAATTAATAAATGTATAATTTTTATTTTAAAAAGGTATGAACCATATTTGTTTGTTTTATTAGATTAAGAAATGTATCATCTTTGTTTATTTATAATATAAATTAATAAATGTATCATTTTTATTTTAAAAAGGTATGAACCATATTTGTTTTATTGGAATAAGAAAGGTATCATCTTTGTTTAAAAACATATGAATCATTTTTTTWAATTGTATATTTAAAATAYAARTGGATAAAAATTATCTATTTAAAGTTGATATTAGTATATTGATGTTATTATGTATACRCTAATYATATGGTATAATAATGTTGATAGAGTGGTATGGATATATTTTACTTGGTATGTTGGCATTATTTTGATGTYATTATRTATATGTTAATCACATGGTATAATAATGTTGATAGAGTGGTATGGATATATTTCACTTGGTATGTTGGTATTATTTTGCATTATATGTATGGACAAAAGGCTTATTYACATGTAAATATATAGATTACAATTAGAATTTACTYAACTTTAGGGTCTKAACTATATTTAACATCAAYTCYCCAAAATTGTTTATAAAAAAATTATCATTRTAAATTTTCAATATTTATATAGGGTTTTTTTTACATTATTTGCTCATCCATGTTGATGATGAAATGTTCAAATATTTTTCATTTATATTAAAGTGAGTGTGTATACTATGTTAATTAAGTTGGGTTTCCATTTATGGCTTTTCAAAGATTAGTCAAATACAAAGAGAGCTTTGAATGATCGATTCATAAGGGACAATACTTGTTAAGGTTTTGTAAATGGAGTAGCAACCTAAGTAAGGTTGACCATGAGGGAAACTCCATGTTTAAGTGCACTTGAATTAGAGTCGTACTAGGATGGATGACATGGATGACTTTCCTAAGAAGTCATTGTAGAGCTTAGAGGTAATGACTAATGCATTACTATTGATTATTATACCATTTGATTAACATATACATAATAACATCACCTAATGCACCAAATCTTGAATAGAATATTCAAACTTATAAGAAAACTAATCCCAAAAAACATATTTAAATTAAAAAACATTTACAAATATATTTTTTAAAAGTATTTATTAACTTATATCAATGAAAACAAATATTTTCATAATCATTATAGCATTAAAAAAATAAAAGTAAAAATATGCAGTTAATATTTATTACATTTAAAGGGGTGACATGTGCAAGGGGGGTCCTTTTCGATCCTAGAGGAAAAACGGTAGCCACCTATGCATGGGGTCTTGTACAAACCACCAACAACTAGGCAAAGTGGAAAAACATGCCTAGATTAAGCACCTTAAGGTCATAGGGGATTCACTGATGATAATTAAATCAATCTTGGTCACAACTGTGTCTTCAAATTGTGTTCTCTCGATCTTGATAGCTCAAATCAATAAGAAATTAGGCTTGTCCATTGTTGTCTCCTTCTTCAATGTGTTAGGAAGTCTAAATTATGTAGTAGACTCTTGGGATAATAGAGTGTTAGCTCTAGGCATTGGTGACATAATTAAAAATGGGTTTCTTTATCATAGCCAAATCCCCTAGAGAATCCATGAGTTGATGTGCTCACCATCAAACATTAACTTCACATGATATGAAGACAATCAACAGGGTAATTACATTGGACACAATGAGTGGAGGTCACTAGCATGTACACGTTTCATGTGCACAATAAATGCTACTCCATGTGAAGAAGAGCATGGCTTGAATTTGCACAACTATTGTGGGATAATGGTGGAACCAAAGTGGGGAATTGGCCTAAAGTTCAACCTAGAATCGATGTCGAAAATTCCCATGGTAAGTATCCTCTTCATTGAGCTTTTGGTTAGTTTATTCTGCAATCCCACCTATCAATTCATGCATTAGACATTTAGTTCAGTGGTTTTTCGAGAGACCAAGGATAAAGTCAAGCATCCCTTTACTTGTGTAGCATGGTTCCAACTCTTTCCTAAATTGATTCACCTCCTCTCTAAGGTTTTTTTTGGTTCCAAATTATTGGGTTTAAGTGGCAATTACATCTTATGCAACTACTTTGTTTCAGGTTCACCTGCTTTGTTTCAAAGGACATTTTTGGTTTTGTTCACAACGATATTGGTTTTGTTTCATTTCTTTGGAAATTAGATTTGGTTTAGCACTCGAGGGATTAGAGAACTCACATGCAGAGGAAATTTTTTGGTTCCTTGTGGTTATTGTTCTAGGCTCTAGTTCCTAGCCTTTTGTTTTATGCTAAGTCTCATTTTTTGCTAAGCAAAATCGCACGGGTTTCAATCTTCAAATTTTAATTTTGTAGAAGTATATTCCTTTCCTGTCTACTCTATTTCGGGAAAATTTTGTAGGGTGTTATAGTGGCACAAAGGTTTTCATTTTGGCTCAACCTCTCACTAGAAATTTGGAACAAATCCTATAGAAATGGATAATAAAGGTCCATCATGGAGTTTCGACGCATAATGAGAAGGCATGAGGAGATTACTCATGAAAACAAGAGAACACTATTATCCATGACAACCAAGATCTAGGAAATTGAGCAACAATGTATTTCTCAACATGTCAACATAATGAGGATTTTGGTTCAATAGAAGCAGAGAATTGATATTCTCAAATTGGAATGCACCATGCTGAGAAATTTATCCTTGAACCTTCCTAAGGACTCTTTGTCTACAATATCCAACAACAGTGTGGTTGATACTATTAGCACTGAAAATCACCCTCAGATTGCAAAAGGATAATCCCAGTACCCATCAAAAGGTTTGTGAATGTAAATAAAAGATTAAAGGTCAAATGGACAAAACTTGGCATAAGAATGTTTTAACACAGAAATCTAGGCTAGCATGCATAAGAAAATGAGGTTTTGATTAACTTCAATCAATGGTTTATGGGTAAAGGTGAATAAAAGGAAAACTTCAAGCCTTCAAGCAGCTAGGTGAAAGAAAAACACAGTCACAAGAACCTCTTGAACTTAAAGTTTAAAACACTAAAAAAACATTCATAGCAACATTATAATCAAACATCCATTATAATACAACCACAACATCTCACATGGATCATCCAATCATGAGCATTTCAGAATAAGAGGAAACAAGATGATGAAAGGAAATTGACTTCTATTAATGAAAATGTCTCAATTCTCATACATAACCATAGAACAACTCTGTTTAGTCAAAATATTACAAAAAAGAGCTCTACTCAACCGTTTGAACCTCTCATATCATTCATCTGATGTATTTATAATCAAAACAATAGTCAACAACTAGGAGTGCGAGTTGGCCTTCCTATCCTAGGATTCTCCACAAAAAGCTACAAGTCTAACATTTGTACCAACAGATCTAACAAACTGCTAAAATCAAGGATCATGTTGGCAACCACTCTAACAAAAATGAATGACATGTCTTGCTGCTTAGGCACCTCTTCTCCAGTGTCATGTGTCTTCTCTTGTCTGTCCTCACATGTATTATTTTTGCAGGCCTTTTCTCCCCTTCTGGAAGGTTCTCCACCTATCTTGTTCCTTCTGTCAGAAGGAAACTTGGGTCAGTCTAGGCCTGTAGGAAAAACTGACCTCTGTGGTACTTCGGGCTAACAGTTTTTTGTCTCCTCGTCCAGACCCTCCATGCTTCCATTTAAGGGGGTAGTCGATTGTTCAACCACCGATCCTTCTTTCATTAACTGATTTCTCCTTGGGATCACGATGAGGCTTATTATTTCAACAAGGAGAGATCTGGGTCATTTTGACATAATGAACCCTCTCCACAGTTTCCTCACTCTTTCCTCTAGTGATAGACTAGTCATGGTCTGCTAACATTTTTCTTCTCCTCGTGACGTTCCTTTGATGATTTGGCTTAATGTCCAGTTTATGTTGCCACATGCTGCTCTCGTATTGGACGATATATAAGCATGTGGCTGTGGAAGTTATCAAGGGTGGTTTGGATCCACACCACTCTGACCCCCACAATCCACCACCAACTGCCACATACCTCTTTAGCTATACCATGGTTTCGATTGTGGGACCACTCTAGGATTTTAACGTTCAATCATCTTCTATCCCCGCAATGAAGTGTGGTCGTCGATCTTGTCGCAATCTACGATCTGGGAATGCCCTGCTTTTGTTGCCACGCACTACTCAAGTTTATCCGTCTGCCAACTCTAGAATCCTTTTAACCATGTTTAGAGATGGTGCCAAATTGGCATTCGGGAGCTTTGAATGCTGAGCAGGAATACCTCCCAGAGGACGATCTCCCAGATCCGACATGGTGGCCTAAAATGAATGCCATGCGTCCTCGGCATATAAGTGCCATGTGCTGAGTTGAAAAACACCAATGGAGTGGTAGGGCCCAAAGTGACGTGGCAGTCTGACATCACTTTAGGACTTCATCTCTTCGGGACTTCGAGATGTAGAGAATGGAAATCTCCCGAAGTAACTTTCTCCCGGTTGACGTGACAGTCTCTCGTCACTTCGACACTTCGGGAGTTCAAGAGTCTAAGATGTAAAGCATGGAAATATTCCATAGTAACTTTCTCCTGGTTGATGTGGCAGTCTCTTGGCACTTCGACACTTCGATACTTTGGGCTTTGGGATCTTTTGAACGGGACACATGAATATCTCCCAAAGTGACTTTCTCCTGGTTGACATGGCAGTCTCTTGTCACTTCAAACTTCGAGACTTCGAGATGTAAAGCATGGAAATCTCTCAAAGTAACTTTCTCCTGGTTGACGTTGTAGTCTCTCGTCACTTTGGAACATCGGGACTTCAGGAGCTTTTGAACGTGACACATGAATATCTCCCCAAGTGACTTTCTCCCGGTTGACGTGGCAATCTCTCATCACTTTGGCACTTCGGGACTTCGAAACTTTGGGGATTCTATCTAGTCGTTAATCCTTGCGTGACTTTGAAACTCCGAATGCACAAGATTTGTTAATATGAACTGTACATGGGATCTCCATTGTTGAAAATTGAACCTGTCTACTTGCTTGTATTTCAAGCCCAAAATGGACTGCTTTGAATGCTACATTTTTCTCATGGTTTTTCCCTATGCATATAACATACTTGACCGACCTTCTATAAGCTCAATTAAAGGCAAACAAGATGACCAATAATTTGAACCAAATCACGATATGCATTTATCCTTCAAGAAAGACAGAAAAAACTTTGTGCAAAGAATTAGTCAAGAAAGACAATAAGGAAAAACAAGTCATTGAACAAAAGGGAAACCGAATTTATCAACTAGAAGAGGAAAAACTTATAGAAAGGTGTGCAGAAAAGAGAGAGACATGGCAGAGGTGTAGAGTTAGGTCTTAACAACAACTACATATAACCCATGACAACTTCATGTGATAACATTGGCTCCATAGGGGATGGTATGCTCCCTGTGAGCTACCAAGAACAAGCAGCTTCAGTTTCTTATCCTAGGGCTATGGGTCACTTATTCAAACATAAATAAAAAGAAAAAGTGATATTTACAATGAATGGAAAGCCAATCATGGCTTAAGCAAAATATTTTTTCAAAAAGTACCCATTGACAGGGCCACCAAAAAATTCAGAATCCTCCAAGTTCTGCAATTTATAACTATTATTTGAAAATACCTCAGAAATATTGAAAGGACCAATCCACAAGGATTCAAATTTGCCATGTTTTCCTTTGTATTGCTTGGGTGCATCCCACTTGAGCACTAGATCTCCCAGCTGGAAATCTTCTTTGCTTACCTTCTTGTCAAAGGATTGCTTGATCTTATGCTCATGGTCCTGTGCTTTATTAAGTAGTTGTTCCCTATTCTGTTGTACTTATACCAACTGTTGTATCCTCCTGGCCATATCATCATGTTCTCCTTGGTAGTTCTAGAGGAATTTTTCCATAGGCAAGGCAAGTTGAGTAGGAAAGATACTCTCAACCCCATTTACAAGATGGAAAGGGGAAACACCAAGTGACCTCTTTGTTGTAACTCTATCAGACCATAAGGCAAATTTCATCTTTGAGTCCCATGCTTTCTTGTTGTCTTCTAACAATTTCTTAATGATCTTTATGAGGCTCTTGTTAGAGGACTTTGCCAAACCATTTCCTTGGGGGTAGTAAGGAGTAGAATGGACTAATGTAATCCCATACTGTTCACATAACTTGATCAATGGTTCATCTTTGAATGAGGCAACATTGTCAGTAACAATCCTGCTTGGACAACCAACTCTTGACATGATATCCTCAAGAAAACTAATGATTACCTTGTGGGAGGCATTCCTTGTAGGAATGGCTTCTATCCACTTGGTAAAGTAATCGGTGGAAGTTGAAATCCACCTATGTTGACCACTTGAATATGGATGGATTTCCCCAATGAAGTCAAGACCACACTGTTGAAAAGGTCCAAAAACCACCACATGCTTCAAAGGCAAAGATTTGAGATGTTGCTTTCCAGAACATTTTTTGCCATTTGACACAAGCTCTAATATTTGCACAAACATCAGTAAAAAGTCTAGGCCATAAATACCCAGCTCTGTGGATCTTATAGGCTGTGGTTCTCCAAAAATGATTTCCCCCACATAAGTTGTCATGAAAGTGAGTCATGGCCCTTTGAGCTTCATTTGGATCTAAAAATCTCAAAAGAACTCCTAGAGGATCTTTCCAATACAAGACGTGATCAATGAGACAATATCTGATTTCTTTAAGCTTCAAAGCTCTCACCTTGTTCTTGTCCAAACCATCAGGAGGATGCAACTTCTGTAGAAAATATATGATGTCTTTATACCAAGTGCATTCTATCAAATTTGGGCCGACATGAGAGCTTTTATCAACAAACTCAGCTTGTTGATTTTTTGAGTTTATGTTCATGAAGTTAACCCCTAAATCTTTGCAATTTTATTCAGCCAACAACCTAGCTAAACCTTGGCCTTTCACTAGTTTAGTGGGCTTCATTTCAAGGTCAAATTCCAAAATTTTAGCAATCCATTTGCTCCTCTTTCCATCTATGTCAGGCTAGATAAGTATCTCTTTCACTGAGGCTGAAGGAACATATGCAACAATCTTTGAATGAAAAACATATACTCTGAAATCCTTGAGGGCTTTGACCAAAGCATAAGCCTGCTTTTCCATGATATCATATCTCATTTCTGCATCCCTCAATGCTCTGCTGAAAAAGGAAATAGGCTGCTCTAACCCCTTTGTATTCTTGAAAACATCTCAGCCCCTTATTGAAAAATAAAAAAAACTGTCATAAGATGCAAACTGAACTCACACTGTAGACAAATTCAAATTGAAAATCACATGCTCATGGAGTGAGCTTATTTATTTACATCAACCTACACTAATCTATCTAGCTGAGCTTCTTTGATTATTTGAAGTCATACTTCCAATGCAACCATGTGAGTATCGAACTGATGAAAATAAATCCTTCCATGCAATAGTTCGATATAACTATGATCTTGAAGCAATACAAGCAACCGGGCGTGATCTACACCAATCACGAGCTACTCCATCTAAAGAGTATGTAAACAATTTGATGAGGACATATTCATGTATAATTTTCAGCTTAAGCATGCACTCATGAAAGTCTAATAAAAACTCAATTGGTACTTCCCAATCCTCTCCTCTAAACCTAGGAAGGAAACCTTCCCATTCATTTCTACTAGACACTGGATTTGGAAAACTGACTATCTTTGAAAAATTACAAAAAGCATACCTCTGAGCTAGGATCTTGTCCATTTAAAAACAATGGAGTCTCCAATAGATATATGAACAGTGAAGTCGTCATGGTGAAATATAAACAGTCTAAAAGTGTCTAGCTTCAATTCACCATCCAAAGCTAGATCTAATCATCATAGTTCACCCAAGGAAGGTGTCTTCATTGTCGTCCTTGAAAATGACACCAAGAATGTTAGCACTGAGAATCACCCTCAGATTGAAAAAGGATAAGCCATTACCCATCAAAAGGTTTGTGAATGTAAATAAAAGATTAAAGGTCAAATGGACAAAACTCAACATAAGAATGTTTTAACACATAAATCTGGGATAGCATGCATAAGAAAATGAGGTTTTGATTAACTTCGGTCAGTGGTTTAAGGGTAAAGGTGAATAGAATGAAGACTTAGTGAGGAACATGGATAGGTATGCTATAAGCATTAGGCCTTCAAGCAGCTAGGTGAAAGAAAAACTCAGTCACAAGAACCTCTTGAACTTAAAGTTTAAAACACTGAAAAACATTCATAGTAATATTATAATCAAACATCCATTATAATACAACCACAACATCTCATATGGATCATCCAATCATGAGCATTTCAGAGTAAGAGGAAACAAGATGATGAAAGGAAGTTGACTTCTATTAATGAAAATGTCTCAAGTCTCATACATAACCAGAGAACAACTCTGTTTAGTCAAAATATTACAAAAAAGGGAGCTCTTCTCAACCATCCAACCCTCTCATACCATTCATTTGATGTATTTATAATCAAAACAGTAGACAACAACTAGGAGTGCAAGATGGCCTTCCTATCCTAGGATTCTCCACAAAAAGATACATGTCTAACATATGTACCAACAGATCTAACAAACTACTAAAATCAAGGAGCCTGTTGGCAACCACTCTAACAAAAATGAATGACATGTATTGCTGCTTAGACACCTCTTCTCTAGTGTCATGTGTCTTCTCTTGTCTGTCCTCGAGTGTATTCTTTTTGCATGCCTTTTCTCCCCTTCCGAAAGGTTCTCCACCTGTCTTGTTCCTTCTGTCAAAAGGAAACTCGGGTCAGTCTGGGCCTGCAGGAAAAACTGCCCTCTGTGTTACTTCAAGCTGACAATTTTCAGTCTTCTCGGCCAGACCCTCCATGCTTCCATTTAAGGGGGTAGTCGATTGTTCAACCACCAATCCTTCTTTAATTAACTAATTTCTCCTTGGGATCAGGATGAGGCTTATTATTTCAACAAGGAGAGATCTGGGTCATTTTGACATAATGAACCCTTTCCACAGTTTCCTCTCTCTTTCCTCTAGTGATAAACTGGTCACGGTCTGCTAACGTTCTGCTTCTCCTCGTGACGTTCCTTTGATGATTTGGCTTAACACCCAATTGATGTTGCCACACACTGTTCTCGTATTAGACCCTATATAAGCACGTGATTGCGGAAGTTGTCAAGGGCGGTTTGGATCCACACTGCTCTGACCCCCGCAATCCACCACCAAATGCCATGTACGTCTTTAGCTATATCATGATTTCGATTTCGGGACCGATCTAGGATTTTAACGTTCGAGCATGTTCTATCCCCGCAATGAAGTGTGGTCATCGATCTTGTCGCAATCTGCGATCTGGGAACACCCTGATTTTGTTGCCATGTGCTGCTCAAGTTTATTCGTCCGCCAAATCCAAAATCCTTTTAACCATGTTTAGAGATATCGCCAAATTGGCGGTTGGGAGCTTTGAATGCTGAGCAGGAATACCTCCCAGAGGACGATCTCCCAGATTCGATGTGGTGGCCTGAAATGAATGCCATGGATCCTCGGTGGATAAGTGCCATGTGTTGAGTTGAAAAACACCCATGGAGTGGTAAGGCCCGAAGTGATGTGGTATCTTGACGTCACTTCAAGACTTCGAATTTTCAGGACTTTGGGATGTAGAGCATGGAAATATCTCGAAGTAACTTTCTCCTGGTTGATGTGGCAATCTCTTGTCACTTCGAGACTTCAGGAGTTTGGGATGTAAAGCATGGAAATATCTTGGAGTAACTTTCTCCTGGTTTATGTGGTACTCTCTCGTCACTTCGACACTTCGGGCTTCGAGAGCCTTTGAACACGACGCATAAATATCTCCCAAAGTGACTTTCTCCCAGTTGACAGGGAAATCTCTCGTCACTTCGGCACTTAGAACTTCGGGACTTCGAGACTTTGGGATGTAAAGCATGTTAATCTCTCGAAGTAACTTTCTCCCAATTGCCGTGGCAATCTCTCGTCACTTCGACACTTCGGGCTTCGTGAGATATTGAACGCGACACATGAATATCTCCCGAAGTGACTTTCTCCTGATTGACGTGGCAGTCTCTCGTCACTTCGAGACTTCGACACTTCAAGGATTCTGTGTGGTTGTTAATCCTTGTGCGACTTTGAAACTCCAAATGCACGAGAGCCGTTAATTTGAACTGTACATGGGATCTCCACCATTGAAAATTGAACCTGTCTGCTTGCTTGTATTTCAAGCCTGAAATGGACTGCTCTGAATGCTGCAATTTGCTCATGGTTTTTCCCTGTGCATACAACATACTTGACTGGCCTGTTGTAAGCTCAATGAAAGGCAAACAAGATGACCAATAATTCGAACCAAATCACGATATGTGTTTATCCTTCAAGAAAGACATAAAAGCTTTGTGCAAAGAATCAATCAAGCAAGACAATAAGGAAAAATGGGGCATTGAACAAAAGGGAAACCAACTTTATCAAACAGAAGAGGAAAAACTTATAGGAAGGTATGCATAAAAGAGTGTGACAAGGCAGAGGTGTAGACTTAGGTCTTAACAACAACTACATATGACCCATGACAACTTCATGTGATAACAGATACCTCTACTCGAGTTGATGGAATAGAAAAGGAGATAGTTTATTAGACAAAGGAATATATGAATGCTGAACAACAAAATTGACCACCCTTGGATGGAGACCAAGAGGAAGACAATAACAAATAGGCCTTTTGATAAGTTAAATCTTGGTTTATGTTCTACAAAATTATTAGGATACTAGGAATTTTTGTAAAGCATGTTACTTGTAAAAACACCTAGAACCATTACTATGTAAAATGTCATGAAATTCTCTAGGTACCAGTAGAAAACTACTTTTACTTGTTTTTGGAACCATTGAATAAACATATGTACTTTTTGCTAGCATGCTTGCAACTTTATTATAAGTTTAAAAAGAAATATTAATTACATTTAATTTTGATACAAAAGTTATAGTTAAAAAATCGCCAAGTTAACTCAAGGAAAAGAGAGAGTATTAACGTTAAACAAAAGATTTCATAAGTATATGCATAACAACCACAAGTTAGAAAAGGTGATTTAAAAGTTCGCGCACACAAATTTTGATGTAAATTATACGATTTTTTTTTTTTAAATTGACTTTTATTTAATCCTTGGTATTACTAGGTATGACCACAGTAAAAATGGTTAAAAGTATAATTCTAAGTCAATACTACATAATTAAAAGTAGTCAATCACTAAGTGTTTTGTGTTATTAGAAAGAAAAACCTAAAATATTGCATCGATGAATTCCCCATTTTATTGTCAAATCACAAAATTGTATCCAATTTTAAAATTAGTCAATAAACTCTTATAACATAGATATATATCAGTGTAAATCCACCTTAACCCCATATCTATCAAGTGTCAAGAAGGATCAACTTTGGAAGTGCAACCATTTTTAAATTGCAAAAACTTGAGGAAAGGTTTACACTTCTGGAGATTTCATCCATCTCAAGGGTTTGGTAAATTCAGATTTAAATAGATTTATGTTGGTGTTATTTCATTTAGTTCATTTTTTTATTGATGGGACCCCCTTCTTCCCTAGAATATTTGAATGAAGGATGTCTCAACCACCAACCACAATAAAAGCTAATAACTTTGAGGAATTTTACGAAAATGAACTTATAATCTATGAGTCTCCTCATCAACAAATATCTTGAACAAATGATTCAATTGATTAAAAAACCCCTAAAACCATACATACATACACGTACATATAAATATAAGTTAATTATCTTTATTTTTTATTTTTATTTTGTGAATTTATATCCAATTATATTAAATTATACATTTTTATTATATTAAATTGTAAATTATACCTTTCAAGTTTCAACCCAATATTTTTCTTTTCTTGTAAAATTATATAACGAAAATCTACCACATATTTAAAAGTAATATCAAAATATAATTATTCTTTTAAAAAGCCTAAAATACTATAATGTTGTACTTGCTTTCTTACAAATAAATCCAAGTGCAACTACTTTGATTGTAACTAATACTTACTATGTGATGCGACATAAATAATGAACCAAAGTGCAAGTACTTTGATTGTAACTAATACTTAGTATGTGATGCGACATAAATAATAGTTCATCAAACTTTGACGCGACTTAAATTATCGTTCATTTAACTTTGTAGAAACAAAAATTTAAAAGGAACTTTTCAATTTTTTTTCATGAATTTTTTTTCTCGAATTTATATATATGGTATAAATTCATTTTAAAAGGAACTTTTCAACTTGGAAGCGTGACAATTACCACTAAGGACTTGTAAAGAAATTCAGTTAACTCTCGTGTATATGATTTTCTACCACCAACCCTCTCTATTGACACGTCATATTGAATAGGACTCGGCGTTTTTTCCAGCTGATACTGGTCACAACACACTATGTTGACAATTCAATTAAAATCAAGAATTTGAACAATTTGATTCTTGAATTTAAAATCAATTTTATTCTTGAATTTAAACAATTTGATTCTTGAATTTGAATCTCACGTTTTAGGATAAGGTGATGTTAACATAATACAATGAATGTGTTATGATAAGGTGATGTTAACATCAAGAGTCTGAACCTCTTAAACAATTTGATTCCAGAATGTGTTATGATAAGGTGATGTTAACATAATACATTGAATGTGTTAATGTTAAAATCAAGAATATGAACCTCTTAAACAATTTGATTCTAGAATGTGTTAGGATAAGGTGATGTTACCTATTAGTGTAATTAAAAAAAATCATAATACAAAGTTTACAAACTTTTTAATTTCATCTCTCCACCTTTTTTTTATTCAAGTTTTTAGTTTTTAAGTCTTCATAAAATTTAGTCAAAGTTTGAACGTTATGCTTAAGTAGTTTTCCTAAATTCTTACTTCTACTTGAAACCACAATACCTAACCCTTTTTCTCTTTCATTCAAAGGTTAAGGGTGGAAGAGTTTTTATTTGATCTTATAAATGTTGACCTTTAAACATTGAGTGTCCACCCTCGAATGATTTCCCCCATTTGGAAGTTTGGAAGTTGGGGCTTATAAAGTTCACACTTCAAAGTGTCACATACCCACTACCTAAATCGGATTTTTCTGGTCTTCTGCCAGACCAGAACCCCTAATTAACCATGGAGGCCCAGCGTAAGCTGGCTCTTTCTCTCTCCTTCTCTGTTCCCATGTGATCGCGGGTCATGTTCACGGTTCAATTTGAACGCAGTGCCTATTTGTATTTCGTGCCTCGACGCTACAGTAATGTCTAATCGTTCGACTCTGCAACCGCCGAACCCTGATAGGGCTAGTGACTGGCCAATGGGGACGAATCCCTACAGGGTCGGCAAATGGCCAATAGGAACAAAATCCCAACAGGGCCAGAGAACAGCCAATGAGAAGTGACACCGTTGCGCGGTTAAGTGGAATACAGGTGGCCGAGAGGGAAATGCGACATGGTGGTCGACATGACAGGAGGGGGCCCCACTTCACATGCCACACTATTCCGGACCCCCCCCCCCCCCCATTAAAGGCAGAATGGCAAGGGGGGTCCGGAATCCACTTGAGCGTCGTTGATCATGATGAGTTAATCTCGACCGTTCGAGAGTTGCGTGTCCAATTCCGGACCCCCCATTAAAGGCAGAATGGCAAGGGGGCTCCGGAATGAATCCTCAGCCGTAGATCTGAGCAGGTGGACTTTGGCCATCCAGATCTGCTCGCTACCTACCTTTATGCGCATTCGCGCCCTAGCGTAAAGTTGGCATCTCTACCTCACATCGGACAGTCATCCCAGACCCAGGATCCTCCGAGAGGATCCTGACCATTCATCAGGGCCTGACCACATGCTAACATCTCGAGGTTTATAAGTCTGGACTTCGGGGTTTGAGAGCATGGAAAAAACATGTCCCTTCGGTATCCCGAATGCCGAAACGCTGAAGTGTTGAACGAACCTCAATCGGAGATTAGCCCCTTGGGTTAAGCATTGGTCGATATGACCTCTTCCCATATGACCACAACCTCTCTTCCGTCGGGATTTATCAAGGTGAGAGCCCGACCTATTGTCAATAGGACTCCCGAATCCCTGATTCCCAATTTCCCGAAATGGGTAATCTCTCGACACGTCACCTCCTTAAATCGGACAGCCCACAACTGCTCCGGGGTTTCCACATGGGAGAGTTTCGATCCCTTGTCATCAGGACTCCCGATTCCATGATCCCCGATTTCCCGTAATGGGAGATCATATGACACATGGCCTTCGTCAATCGGACGGCTTAGATCTATCCCAGGATTTCCACAATGGAAAGTCCCGATATCTTGTCAACAGGACTCCCGATTCCGCGATCCCCGATTTCCCGAAATGGGAGATCTTACAACACATGGCCTCCGTCAATCGGACGGCTTAGATCTATTCTGAGGTTTTTTCGCCCTTATACACTGGAGTCTTGACCCTCGGGTAACTTCTGACAAATCCAACGACTGTCGAGTTTTTCAGCCGAGATGTGACGGCTCATAATGGTTCTTACCCATGCCTTCTCCCACGACTCCCTGGGCGTGGAAAAGATCCACGGTCCATATACTCTCATGAACCTTGGGGATCTACGGTCCTAAACTCTTCGCTACCCACGAAGACACAGGAAAACAAAATAGTAAGGCATTTAACGCCCTACTTTCTCCTACCAATCTAACGGTCGTGGGTGACCGCAGATTCCCCGACGAAATCTCGTCCGTCGATCAACACCTATCAGGGACAATGTATTTAACTTTCCAGCTTCCTCTTACCAAATTTAACGGTCACGAGTGACCATAGATTTCCCGACGGGATCTCATCCGTCGATTCGTTACTTCATCCTTAAGTTGTCATCTCGGTTTTTAAGAGGACCGTTCCTCCTTATGCAGGGTTACTAAGGCCTTAAGCCTTCACAACCGCCTTCCCGGTTCTTGATGGGTTTTTCAAGGAAGGTATTTCTATGGGGAGATTTACTCAGGGTACTACCTGAGGTATGTAAGGATGTCGTCCTCCCAAGAACCAGACGTGAAGTCTGAATTTGATCAATACACACACAAATAACGAATTCATGAAGACATAAATCATACGTAGTCTTTCCATATAAATATACAACTACTAGTACTTATCAAAACACCATACAGTCTTTTTTATAATAAAATCATTCACAGTTTCACAACTTATGAACATAATTATCAACATAAGCATATATATATATATATATATATATATATATCAAGATACCGGAGGCAAAACACTTATCAAAGATAACACCAGGGTCAAGCAACTGCTGAGAGGGGTGCTCGTTTCCACCCAACCGTAGGCTTAGCGACTCCTAGCGGATTTACCACTAGCCACCCCCGAGCTGAGACCACGATGTTGTGAGACTGCGTCTCCGTTTTCCAGTGACCAGGAGCTAAGGTTGCAATCCTTCCTCTCTGCTATCACTCACTCTGCGTAATGCCAGAGTTCTCCCCTCGCGTCTGCCCCTCCAATCGCTTCTACCCCACGCCTTATCCTCTTGTGAGGTTGCGTGTGGCGCGATTACCCTCGCGCTGATCAGGTTTGACGGTTCTACGGATGGGAGGTTCACCTCCCATCCCTCATTAAACCATCCACCTACCAGCCTGCGAGACATTTAATTCGGGGCCAGCGAGCCGCTTTTGGTTCTCCGGGCTAGTGGAGTCCAAATACAGTATTAATTCTCAGTGGAAGTTAACGCCACCTTTCCAGGTGCCTTCCACCGCCATCGTGGTCTCTTTTTTTGCACATCCCCTCTCAACAGTCCTGCAATATAAATTCATAATGTTATTCACATTCATTGACCTTTTCCACAAGGTCCATTTACATCACATATTCACATTTATGAGTTTGCCATAGTTCTTGGTCAGTCCAGTTATATTTACAAGCTGGGGGAAACAGGGTGTTACAATTCCCCCCCCCTTGAAAGGAACATCGTGCTCGATGTTCTTATCTACTAACATGAATTGCATGTACAGAAGTAAACAAAATCGGATATGCCTGTCTCAGGGCATCCTCCATTTCCCATGTCGCCTCATCTGGGCCAAAATGTTTCCACTGCACCTTGACCTGTGCAATGGTTCTGTTCCGGAGCGGGGTTTCCTTTCTGTCTAGTATGCATTGGGGTTCTGGTAGAAATTCTCCCTCCGATTCCACCTGGATCACAGACCAGTCAATTATATGATTAGCATCATGTACATATTTCTTCAATAATGAAATATGGAAAACATTATGTGCTTTTACTGTGGGAGGAAGTGCTAGTCAATAGGCTACAGGTCCCACTCTATCTAGAACCTCAAAGGGTCCACAATACCGGGGTACCAACTTGGCACAAGCTCCCATTTTCAGGGAACTCCTTCTGGGCTTAATTCTGAGATATACATGGTCTCCCATTCTGAACTCTCTTGGAGTTCTCTTTTGGTCAACATAACTTTTTTGTCGGTTCTGGGCGATCTTCAGATTTTGTTTTATCTGAGTCACTTGCTGTTCCATTTCTTTCAACATGTCGGGTCCAAAAGAAATCCTATTTACAGGATTACTCCAGCTGATTGGAGTATTACACGATCTACCATAGAGGACCTCGAAGGGACTCATATTTAAGGAGGCTTGGTAGCCGTTGTTGCAGGCGAATTCTACCAATGGCAGGTAGTCTTCCCATTTCCTAGGTTGATGCATTACATGCATCCTTAACATATCCTCTAATATTTGGTTCACTCTTTCTGTCTGTCCGTCGGTTTGCGGGTGATAGGCGGTGTTGAACAAAAATTTAGTCTCCAATCCAGCCATCGGTGATTTCCAAAAATTGGAAGTAAATTTTGTGTCTCTGTCAGATATTATCTCTCTCGGCATACCGTGTAGTTGGAATATCTCTTTCATGAATATCTGGGCGATATCTATCACCTTGCAGGTTGATTTGATGGGGATGAAATGAGCAGACTTGCTCAGTTTATCCACTACTACCATAATGGCGTCATTCTGTTTGGTTGAAGTTGGCAATCCCGTGATAAAATCCATGGAGATGGTTTCCCATTTCCATTCTGGGATGGGTAAAGGGTGTAATAGTCTTGCTGGGTGTCAATGTTATGCTTTAACCTGTTGGCACTATATGCATTGGGCCAAATATTTGGCTATGTCCTTCTTCAATCCAGGCCAATAAAATTGTTTTCGGGTGGCAATGATCATTTTCTGGTATCCTGGGTGACCAGTGTAGGGTCTTTTATGTAGTTCATCCATGATGAACCTCTTCAACTCATCACGATTTGGAATGTACAGTCTATCTCTGTAAGTGAGCATACCTCCTTCGATCATCTGGTAGCCTTCATATTTTTCTCCAGCGGGTTCTTGCTGTAGGTATAGGGTCACAGTCTGAACGAAGGAATCTGTTTCTTGTGCATTTCTGACTCTGTTCCTGACATCTGTATCACAGGTACTCACTGCTACCAGGTGAATTGTTTTCATGCTTCTGCTAAGGGCATCGGCCACCCTATTTTCTTTCCCTTTAATGTGTTTGATTTCAAAATCAAATTCGCTAAGGAGGGACATCCATCTAGCTTGTCTGGCATTGAGCTTTGGTTGGTCAAACAAATACCGTAATCCACAATGATCTGTCATAAGTACAAATTTTCTTCCCAAGAGGTAATGCCTCGACATTTTCAAGGCATGCACTATGGTAGCCAGTTCTAGATCACGAGTCACATAGTTGACCTCATGTTAATTCAATTTTTGGGATTCATAGCAGATTACCTTTCCTTCCTGCATAAGGACTCCTTCGAGCCCTTCCTTACAGGCATCTGTGCACACAAGGAAGTCAGCTTCTGGGTCAGCGATTTTCAACACGGGCGCATGGGTTAGTAGATGTTTCAAGGTTTGCAATCTTTCTTCACATTGCTGTGTCCACAGGAATTTTGTCCCCTTCTTCTGGAGGGCAGTGATTGGACAACCAATCTTGGAGAATCCCTTTATAAATCTCCTATAGTATCCGCCAACCCCATAAAGGATCTAATGTCTGAGACATCCTTTGGGGTAGGCCATTCCATGATAGACCTGATCTTGTCAGGATCTACTGCTACCCCTTCCTCAGACAGAACATGTCCCAAGTAATGTATTTTCTTCTGAAAGTAGTCACATTTGCTGAATTTAGCATAGAGCTGATGCTCTCTTAGCACTTGCAGCACATGTCTAAGATGCTCTTCATGTTCTTCTCTATTCTTAGAGTAGATCAATATGTCATCAATAAAAACTAGTACAAATTTATCTAAAAATTTACTGAGTACATTGTTCATTAAGCACATGAAAGTGGCAGGGGCATTGGTTAACCCGAATGGTACTACCACAAACTCATAGTGACCATACCATGTTCGGAAAGCGGTTTTATGGATGTCTTCACCCTTAAGTCAGACTTGATGGTATCCCAACCTCAACTCAATTTTTGAGAAAAATAGACGCACCTCCCAACTGATCGAATAGATCATCGATCCTGGGCAAGGGGTACTTGTTCTTTATGGTTACTTTATTAAGTTGTCTATAATTGATACACAGTCTAAGGGTGCCATCCTTCTTTTTCACAAACAGGACTGGTGCTCCCCATGGGGACACGCTGGCTCGAATATAACCCTTATCCATCATTTCTTTCAGTTGCAATTTGAGTTCAACTAACTCAGGTATGCTCATCCGGTAGGGTGTCCTAGACACCGGCACCACTCCTGGTGCGAGCTCTATCGAGAAGTCAATGTCTCTTCTCGGAGGTAGACCCGGTACCTCTTCCGAAAACACATCTCTGTATTCTCTCAGGATAGGGTGATCATCAGGGCTTGATTTAGCACCTTCGATTGTTTTCAACACCTGTATTGCATATAGGGGACATCCCTTTCAACAATACTTTCTCATTTGCAGGGCTGATATTTGTCTCATCGAGA
>ML777964.1:168503-205997 GCA_009831015.1 Picea engelmannii
TTACAGATTGCCATGGTTCTAAAATCCCAAAAGTAGTTAAAAGAGTCGAAAATATGAAATATTATTAATATGAAAAATGAATAATATCAAAGAGATAACACCCACAATAACTAATAAGAAAGGAATAATAGTAATTGAACATGTGAAATGAAAAACCTGATATATTGATATTGGAACTGATAACAATATTCATAACACCACTATGAGGGGTTAGCCTCCAAAATAACAGAGCTCCAATATAATGTAAAATATTTCACACCTCTTACATAATTCTTTACCCCTATAAATATCTTCTAGCAATCCCTAACTATAACCACCAGTGGCCCCCACATTAATGATTGACTCATATTACATTATTGAATGCCAACTACCTAATGTGCCTTATTTAAAGATACCACATTACATTATTGACTACACACTCCAAATACCTAGTGGACCTTCTTTAATGATTTCACATTACATTATTACATTATTAAATACACACCAACTACCGAGAAGACCTTTTTTAATGACCCCACATGGTAGTTTTGAGTACACACTCTAAGTACCTAATGCACCTTATTTAATGAGGATGACCACCTTACAATAATTAACAACCTAAGTTCCAATAATTAGAGGAGTTAGGGTGAGACCCTAACATACCCTCCCCTTTCATAACATTTTACCCTTTTCTACCATATATCCTATATTATTATGTTAATTATCCAAAATATGTTTCTTTTTTCCCATATAATTTGGTTAGAATTTCCACATAGTTTTGGAATTATATATATATATATGTGTGTGTGTGTGTGTGTGTGGTGAGACCCTAACATGACCTCCCCTTTCATAATATTTAACCCCTTTCTACCATATATCCTATATTATTAAGTTAATTATGTAAAATATGTCTCTTTTTTTTTCTCCATATAATTTGCTTAGAATTTCCACATAGTTTTGGAATTATATATATATATATATATATATATATATATATATATATATATATATATATATATATATATTTTGTAGAGTAATTTGTGGGGTCAACTAATCCAAAATGGTTTGGTTGACAAGTTTAAAAATTAGACAATTTAAAGGCTTAAATATGAGTTAACTAGTCAGAATTTGTAACCAAAGAAAGTTAAAACAACATAGGGTAAGTAACTTGATATTATAAATTTCATTAAATGAACATATCTTGAACTATGATAAGGAAGTAATATTTAATTGATAGATATTATATAATGTCGTATTGGAACATTCTTCAATGAGTGAAATCTAAAATGAAATTTAATTTCATGTCTACATAATTCTGATGAGGTTGGTATTAGATTATATGGGGCGGACTGAAATCTTTCTTATCAAGAGCATCAAGACACGTTTAACCCATAATTTGGTAGGTAATTTAAAATATTTTATTTGAATTGTGAAATTTCTCTTGATTGAATTCCACATGAAACAATTTAGCCATAATGTATTTTTGTAAATGTTTTTTTTTTCCCAAAACAATGGTAAACTTATGCATTGATAATGCATCTCATATCAATCATTTTATCCCCTCTTACTAGTTACTCTCTCCTAAACCTTCCCTTGTAGAATCCATGTGTTGATGATGAATCCCTTTTTCACGAAATCCTTGCATTAAAGTTGTATTCGTCCATCATTGAAAGTACAATGACAAGTAAAGGTGTCCAAACAGTTTTGATTGTTGAATTTACCTATAATAACAATTATCTCATCCTCATCACTGGTGTATGATTTTGGAAAGTATGAAAAAGTTGTTTGTCTAGGTACTTTATCAAGTCCTATCATAAACTAACATGATAATATTTGATTTGTCTATTATGGTTGAAAGGTTAAAATAAAGAATCTGAAATAGTTAAAAAACATGTATTGTTGGACATTGGGTTTAGCCCTTCCCTCGAGTTTCGTGACATGGGTTAACCCCTTCTCGTGGATCCTAACTCTAGCGATTTTGGTAGATATTAACATTTGTGGTTTTTGGTCTAAACAATCATAGTCCACCAAATGATATTAGAGTGGCATGTCTCGAGTTCGAAACTTTCCCGACACGCACTGGGGGGGAGACTGTTGGACATTGGGTTCAATGCTTCTTGCGAGTTTCACGACATGGGTTAACCCCCTCTCGTGGATCCTAACTTTGGCATTTGTGGCGGAGATTAATTCCTGCGAGCTTTGCTCTAATGAAAATCATAGGCCAACATGTATATGATAATATTATTTAAATGAAAGTACTTATGTTTAGACTATCCAATAAAAAAAATATCCTTGGGAAGACTAACATCACACAATATCATAATTGGGTGTCTATGGGATTGTATAGGAATTAGTAATATTTTTTTGATAAAAAATAGTAAAAAATCATGATGCTCTCCAAGTTTAGAACTTTTATTTATAATGACTTTGTGAAACATTACCTACTCAAAAATAGGTTTGAACTTGTTTCAAAATGCTTTGACTTCCTATTGTGCCTAAGGATCAATCTTTCCTCCATTTTATCAATGAAATGATAGCAAAGTTAGACTATTTTAAAGGTTCATTCAAGACCAAATCTTTTGGTCTTGAAATCGACTTGGAAATATTCCTTGTTTATTATGTCATATAAGACCTCATGGAATGGAACAATGCATTGCATTCAAACATTTTGGGTTGTTTCTAGTTCCAATGTACAACGAGCCAAAACCCAATGTTACAGTCAAAGATAATGCTTGCTGCTTGGATGGCTTGAAGACAAGAGTTGGGCCTAGATCCAACCTAGGAAGTTTTTTGAGTTTGTTGGTATTTATTTCACCTTTGATTTGAGGCCTCACCTAAAGATTTGTGGTAGGTTGTAGTGCAAAGAGTTGAAAAAAATATATAAAAATGGATCACCATAATGTCCTTTTTGGGATATACCATCCTTAGTGTGCCGATGTTTTTTTTTATATTCATTGTGGCTGTGAAGAAATCCTTTTTGTTTCCATTATTGGAGCAACATTAGTTTATAGTTTCAATGTAGCTTTTAATTTTGTGTCTAGTTGGCTGCAATGTTTTTTTTAAACATTTTGTTTAGTTATTTTTTCATGGTTTATTTTTCTAGTAGAACAAATTATTTTTTTATATACCAATCTATTTTTCTCCTTATATCTACAACAATGGAATCTAATACAGACTCCTCCAAAGAGGAGGTTAAACCATCCAATGAATGATAAGAAGAAGAATCTAATGATGAAAAATAACAATCTGATTGATTAACCCATGATGAAAATATCCCCGAGTCTCCACATTATTTCTCCTTTGAATATTTGTCTCTCGATGAAGAGGAAATAGGAGATGAAGAAACCAGTTTGGGCCTTGAAAAATATAAATCTTATTTAAATGAAGAAGAAGAGGATGGGGATAATGATGAGGTTGATGATTCATAAGCCTCTTCTTAGTTGTTCACAATATATATTAACTTGTTAAAATGTGATTTCTTTATTTCCCGATAGTTGTTATGATGTCCATTGAGAGGATGATTTTTTAAATTATTTATATATATTAATATTATTAAATTTTAATAGAAACTTATTTAGAGAAAAATATTATTTATATACAATGTTTCAATAAATTTATTTAAAAATAATTTTTCTCGTAAAAAGATCTTGTTTTTCTACATTGTTTTTATAAAATGATAGATATCGTATCATTAGATCCACATTGGTTGTCGATCAGGATACAACATTCCTAGCTTGATTTTCAATGTGTCATTGAGGGAATCGTGAAAAGAAAAAGAAAAAAAGTGGTCCATCTAGCTAACCAATCCCACTATATTGGACTCATCAAATGTGTTCAAATCGATATTGGTGAATTGATGTAGCCAAGTATTCTATTACTGTCACATAGGAATGTTTAGGACCTACCTTAACCATCCTAGGAAGAGGGCCCGATGTCCATTAAAATTCGACTATTTAGTGCCTTAAATTGGGTGGAAGTGTTTTGTTGAAAAATGTAAAGTTCCTAACTTGGATAGTCTAGGAAACTCTGCTAATGTGTGTGTAGGATTAATTGTTTACAACATATAAATGAGCATTCAAATAATAATGGTGACAAAAGACTGCAAAGCTTATATTATGAAATCTCTGTGGAGTACAAATGTTGAATGTGGTTGAATAAAATGAATCACTCGGCTACATCAATGAGAAAGGATCTTAGTCGGAATACAAAAGAAGCTAAAACAATAATACCCGATACCCGAAGAATTTTGTGGAATGAAATGGATGAGATGAATAACTGCTGCGGATATGCTAGCTTGTACGAAAATTGCTGCAAGTCTGGAAAGTTCACCTTGGTGGCTATACCTCTCGGAAATCCCTAGAAACTGTCCAAAAAAATGTGCCCTACTCTGCCTCATAATCTTGGTGACTGTCCATACCTCAACTAGTGTATTTGGTCCCCATATGGATCCCCTTAGGGGAAATGCACCCCCTCTGCTCTGGAAAACTACGCCCTAGTGATTCCACTATCAGAATCAGTTGATGTGTGTCTCAAACTAATCACCCAGGTCTACTGGGAAATGGGTCGGAAGGATTTCCCCATATATGAATTGATGATCGCTCGAGAACCCCAAATGTGTCCTCCCCAAGTGTCTCACTCCCAATGTCTAGAAAGTACACCCCAAATGATTTCTTCGTCTTAATATGACGAGGAACCAAGAAAAATATGTGCATTTCCTTCCTCTCAAATGGGCCAGAGGGGAATCTATGAACTCTGCCTGAAAGGTACAAGTGGATCCACTAAATGTCCTCAGAAGTTGCACCCTCACCCTGAATAAATGCACCCTTGCTGCTGGAACCTATGTAACTGCTGCTGAAGAATGATGGAAGACCTGTGTGATCTCCCCGATGACTAGGGTGTGTCTATGAACACCGAAATCAACCAACTGGTGTCTTCCTTTTGGAATCCACTGAACTATCTCTCATGAGATGCGCCTCTCTCCTCAATGACAAGTCAAAATCTACATAATGATGAATTAGGTTGCTGAACCTTCTCTTATAGATAACCAAAACCCTAATTCAATGTTGACTTCTAATTTTAGCTCGTCTTTTCTATTTTTAGATCAAATTGGCTTACAAATGCTTTTAGTCACTTTTAGCTCAATGCCACTTTTTGAATATAACACCTTTGACTGGAGTGACCTCTAGTAACCCTGTTTACCCCTTTCTGTCCCCGACTATAGTCTAATGGGGTAGTTTAGAACATTAATCCTTCTCTCTAGAGCTCCTATTTGGAACGGGACATTACAGTCCTCCCTTCCCAAAATTCCTTGTCCTCAAGCAATACCAATCCAGGGTGATGCAACACCTGCTCGCTCTCCCAAGTAGCATCCTCTACTGAAAGCCCTCTCCATCTGATCAAACACTCTCTGATGACCCTTCTCCTCAGTTTCCACTCCTAGAACTCCAGTACCTCCTCCGGAACCAACTCCAAATGTCCCTCCTCATCCAATGGGGGAAGCTCCTCTGATGTGTTGATGAATTGTCCCACTGCCTTTTTGAGGCAAGATATGTGGAACACGTTATGAATATTTCTCCCCTTTGGAAGCTCTAACTCATAATCAACCTTGCCTATTCAACACATGATCCTGTAAGGGCCATAAAATATGGGCTTGAGCTTCTCATCCCCACTTTTCTTCAGAGATGATTGTCTGTAAGGTTGGAGTCTCAAGAAGACCAGATCCCCAACCTCAAAGCCGTGCTCTGTCCTGTGCATGTTCGCACTAATATCCCGTTGGTTCTCTGCTGTCTGCAGATTCTCTTTTAGCAACTTGAGAATCTCTTGACTCTTTGTTATCCAATCCTTGGCCTTGGGAGACTCTTCTCGAAAACCAAGTCTACCAAAGCGGGAGAATCATATCCGTACAATGCTCATAAGGGTGTCATACAAATGGACATGTGGAAAGTGGTGTTGTAGCAATGCTCTCCTAAATATAGCCACTTGACCCATGTTCTCTGTTGTCCACCTACATAGTTCCTCAAGTACCCTTCAACCCACTTGTTGACGATCTCAGTCTTCCCAACTTTCTGAGGGTGATAGCTGGTGCTGGGTGTCAACTCTGTCTCCACCAATCTAAACAACTCCCTCTAGAATGTCCCAATAAATTGACTGTCCCTATCAATGATGATGTTCCTCGAAAACCCATGACGTTTGAAGACCTCCTTGAAGAATAACTCAGCTACCTGAGCTGCATTTTACTTTGTAGGTATGGCATAAAATCGAGCAAACTTGTTCAATTTGTCGACCAATACATAGATACATTCCTTACCCGAGACCTTGGGTAGGCCTGTGATGAAGTCTATCGATATGCTTTCCCATTTATGCTTTGGAATGGGAAGTGGTTGAAGTAGCTCTGTTGGAAGAGTATGCTCTGACTTGTGCTGTTGGAAATTCACACACTCACTGATGTGCCTCATGACATCCTGTTTGAGGCCCTTCCATGAGAACCTCTCCCTGATCTGTCTGTAGGTTTTGAAAATCCCCTGATGGCCTGCTAGTGTTGAATCATGAATGGTTGCGAGGATCTTCTTCTTGAGCCCTGAATCTGGAACTAAGTAGACTCTATCCTTGTAGAATATGACATCATTAATGAATCTATACCTGTCATCCTGTATTTTCCCATCCATAACCTCACAAGCAAAATTATTCTTGGAATATTCCACTAACAAGTGGGATTTCCAATCTGCTGAAATATCCATCAAAGAACATTCTGCAGGTCTCCTTGATAGTGCATCGGCCACAATGTTCTTATTCCCCTTGACATAATATATGTTGAAGTCAAATTCCTGTACCTTTGTCACCCATTTCTTCTGGCGCTCACTAAGGTATTTTTTCTCAAGGAAATACTTCAAGCTGTTGTGATCTGTTTTGACCACAAATTTGTTGCCCACCAAATATTGTCTAAATTTGGTCAAGGCATGCATGATTTCCATCATTTCCTTATCATAGATGGAGTAAAACCTCTTAGTTTGACTGAGCTTCCTGCTCTCGAATACAATGGTGTGTCCTCCCTGCATCAAAACTACCCCGATACCCTCACCGGATGCATCACACTCTAATACAAATGGCAGAGTGAAGTCTGGTAATTCTAACACATGACATGTGCCCATGACTTCCTTCATGTGATCGAAGGATTTATGTTACTCATCAGTCGATATGAAAGCCCCCTGCTTGGTGAGATCCGTTAGTGGTGCTCCAAGCTGAGAAAAACACCTGACAAACCACCTGTAATAGCTGCATAACCCGAAGAATCTCCTCAACTCTGTCACATTTATGGACATTGGCCAATCTAGAATGACCCTGTACTTCTCTTGGTGTACCTGTACTCCCTGTGCACTGATGATGTGGCCCAAGTAAAGAAGTTATGTTATACCAAACTCACACTTGGACTCTTTGGCATATAGTGACTGTGCGTCCATGATGCTCAAAACCTCATCTAAATGCCTCAGATGCTCCTACCATGTCTTGTTGTAGACCAACATGTCGTCGAAGAAAACCAAGACTAATTTCCTCAACTGATCCTTGAATATGTGGTTCATGAAAGACTGAAATGTAGCTGGTGCATTTGTTAGCCCAAATGACATAACCAAAAATTTGAAATGTCCAAAGTGACACCGAAATGTGGTCTTATCTATGTCCTACTCTCGGATGCTGATCTAATGATACCCAGAGCTTAGATCAATCTTTGAGAAGAAAATGCCCCATGTAGTTCATCCATCAACTCGTCAATGCAAGGGATAAGATACCGGTTCTTGATGGTTTTCTTGTTCAAGGCCTGATAATCAATGCACATCCTCATGGTACCATCCTTATTTATAACTAAGACAACTAAAGAGGCGAATGGGTTGTTGTTCGGTCTGATGTGTCCCATCACTAGTAATTCCTTAATCGTTTTCTCTATCTCATCCTTGAACCTCCTAGGATCTCATCCTTGAACCTCCTAGGATGAGGATAGGGGGGTGTGATCATATGTTTGGCCCCCTCCTCCAAATCAATGGTGCTCTCAAATGATCCAGGTGGATATCAGTGGCCACCCACCTTCTCCAGTTGGCCCAAAACATGTTTTTGGTAATTTACTATTTTTAGCAGTTTTTAACTTCCGGGGCCATTTTGAGGCCCTAAACGATGTTTTTTGAGAAAACAGGGAGCAACATGGATTGTAGATCATGTTGCTCACCCAAAAGTTGTAGTTCTCGGATAGATCTTTCCAACGAGCTATTTAGTGCCCCAAACAGAGATCGTATGCAAAAGTTACGCCCCTGGGAAGTTGACATATCAACTACCCCCATCGGGGCCCACAAACCTTTTGGCTTTTCATCTTCTGGGGTTAGGGTTTTGGATTTTACTTATATTAAAAAGGCCCTTAGAGCCTCATTGTAATAATCATCTTCTCATGGATGCAAGTAGCCGTCACATCTCTTCTTAGAGATAAGCTACCACCATTCTACTGAGTCTTTCACTCTGTACTTTTACAGTCTCTGTACATTTATTTCATTAATAGAAATCGTGTATTACTGTATATCTGTGACTCTTGTTATATTTACACTATATCTCTGTTATATTGTTGTCTCTCTTGCAATATCTCTGAATATTTCTGTGTTATATCTCCACTCTCATTTCGTGCCGAAAATAATACGGATCAGTGGTATAAGAGCAGGCTGCTCTTGATCATTTTTCAGTGCATGTCCCCGACGAGGTCCGAGTATAGCAAGTTGGGTCTCGAGCTTGTCTCTCTTGAGGACAATCACTCTCACACACCCAAGAAACCCTCAATGGCGGAAGAAAAGAAAAACGACGGAGCAGACGATCCTGTTAGTCTGTTGCTTGAGCAAACTCTCACGCGACAGAGGGACGAAATGATGGAGAATTTTTCCCACATCCTTCAATGCCTCCCTATAGCATCAGGCGCATCTTCATCAAGCAGCCACTTTGGAGGCACATCACCTTTCAAGGTACAGGTTAATTTTGATATTCCCATATTTGAAGGTCAAATAGATGCAGATGCCCTAGATAAATGGTTAAATCTGCTAGAAGGTTATTTCTTTGTCTATAATTTTCCAGACAAGGAAAATATCACCTTCGCACTCCTTAAGGCTCTCCCCCATGTCAAACATTGGTGGGAAACTTACTGGGAGGAGAGTTCCACAAAGGAGTCTGGAATATATGGGGCCGAGCCCACTTGGGATTTTTTTGTGGATGCAGTAAAGGAACAATATTACCCTATTGGCAACTATGAGGACCAGTACATGAGATGGACCACACTGCGGCAAGAGAGGGGCCAATCAGTTTCGAAGTTCACCAATATCTTCCATACCTTTCACACCAAGTTGGGTATCAAAGACTTTGAATGAAATTTGGTTCTGAAATATCGTGGGGCTCTACACAGATACATCCAAATTGAAATGGATTTTCTGGACATCTCATCACTCGATGCTCCCTATCGATATGCTGTTAAAATCGAGCAGAAATTTAAGCACCAGAACAAACGGGAGTTTGTATTTGCAAATCCACAACAACCAAAGTATGACAAAGACAACCCCAACAAACAGTCTCCCGAAAACCAATCCAAGCCACAGGAAAAGAAAGGTCACGAGAAGACAAAGAAGGACACCGGAAAATGGTGCGATTTCCACAAAAGCCCCTGGCACAACACCGATGAATGTCGCTCAAAACAGTCATTGGTGGCCGAGATCAAAGACAAGGAGCTGAACCCTGATTCAGAATCTGATCCTAAAAATAATGGGAAAAGACAGATCATCAATGCAGACCCCACTGCTATTGTCGCGACTGCAACAATTCAACCAGAAGAACCAACAGATCCAGAAGAGGGGGAGCGCCTTTTTSATTCACAGATGTGGGTGAAGGGGACCCCGCTGCATTTTATTGTTGATAGCGGATGCCAAAAGAACCTCATCTCAGCAGAGGTCGTCAAACAGTTGGGATTGTCGACAACACCACACCCACAACCATACAACATCGGGTGGCTTCGCCAAGGACGAGATCTTCATGTCAGCCAATAGTGTCGATTGTCATACGACATCCAACCCTTCAAGGATGAGGTATTATGTGATGTTGCCCCACTGGATGTCTGTGATGTTCTCTTGGGCCAATCATATATGTGGAAACACCATGCTATTTATGAGTCTCGACCCCGTAGTGTCATTATTACTCTGAGGGGTCATCTCTATAGGATACCAGAGGTAGTTCCAACTACTGCCCCACCTAAACAGTGCCGCAAGGCAGTATCTCATACTACAAAATTCATCTTCTCCACAATCTGTTCAAAAAATGAACAGAAGGATACTGCAACTACCACAGCTTCTACCCAAGCACCTTCTATCCAACAGAAGAAGGTCGACAAGGTTGCAGCAAAGAAAAAATATTCCTTCTGCACACAATCATCTAAAATAGCTAGACTGGTTAAAAAGGTCCAAACCCTTGAGCCAAAGGTTCGTGATAGCCTTCAACAAGCTAAGCAACGCCACTTCTCCAGCAAGGCAAGCAGATCACCAAGATTCAGATTCAGCAATCGCTTTCCCCTCTCCCTTGGGAACTCAATGCAATGGAGACCATTTCTTCGCAAGGAGGGAGGATTGATCTAGGTGGATATCGATGGCCACCCACCCTCTCCAACTGGCCCAAAACATGTTTTTGACAATTTTGGTAATTTACTATTTTTAGCAGTTTTTAATTTCCGGGGCCATTTTGAGGCCCTAAACGATGTTTTTTGAGAAAACAGGGAGCAACATGGATCGTAGATCATGTTGCTCACCCAAAAGTTGGATTTCTCGGATAGATATTTCCAACAAGCCATTGAGCGCCCCAAACAGAGATCGTATGAAAAAGTTACGCCCCTGGGAAGTTGACATATCAACTACCCCCATCGGGGCCCACAAACCTTTTGGCTTTTCATCTTCCGGGGTTAGGGTTTTGGATTTTACTTATGTTAAAAAGTCCCTTAGAGCCTCATTGTAATAATCATCTTCTCACGTATGCGAGTAGCCATCACATCTCTTCTCAGAGATAAGCTACCACCATTCTAGCGAGTCTTTCACTCTGTACTTTTACAGTCTCTGTACATTTATTTCATTAATAGAAATCATGTATTACTGTATATCTGCGACTCTTGTTATATTTCCGCTATATCTCTGTTATATTGTTGTCTCTCTTGCAATATCTCTAAATATTTCTGTGTTATATCTCCACTCTCATTTCGTGCCGAAAATAATCCGGATCATCAAACCTCCTGTCAGGTGGTCTCCTGGTGGAATCAACCCAAAAACTTGTTGATGTCGTCCCAACAAGTTCATGATCTCTATATGATACTATTGTCGAACCTATGAATCCTTCCGCGTAGTGATCAAGCACTCTATGAAATATGATACCTCCCCATTTATGAATATCCTCTCCATCCTCTTGGTCGAAACTATCCTGGGTGCTCCTGTTGACATGCCTCTCAAAACAACCCTCTTCCCGTCACTGTCTCTAAACCCCATCTCGAAGGTTTGGTAATTGGTGGTGATTTTTACCAAGGTGATCATCCACTGGTCTCCCGATACCACATCTGTGTTAGATAGGTCAACCACATAAAATGTGTCTCTCACTATGTATTTGCCTAACTTTATCTCCAAGTCTAGAACTCTGTCTAGACACTCCACTCAATGGCCATCTGCTACTGCAACATCAAATGCCTCAAACTCCTTTGTCTGAAGTGCCCGTCTCAATACCAATGAAGTGTCAATGAAGTTGTGGGTGGTCCCACCATATAATAGGGAGACTTCCCATTGTCCCTTAATAGTCCCTCTGATCCGAAGGGTATCATACCTAGGAACACCAGAAAGGGTCACTATGACTCCTCCCTTTGTTGGTTTTCGTCTGTTAGCTTGCTCAGGAGGTTGTGGAACTAATGGTGGGTGGGCCCCTACCGGTGTCGGTGGTCTACGGGGAGGCTGCTCCTCTGCCTTTGCTGAATCCTCCTCCGAGCTAGTGGATCCACTATCCTGCTCCTCCTCCTCACTGTCCACACTGTCTACTGCCACCTCAATATAATGAATCTCTCCCTTGCCCATGCACCTATGGCCTAGGACCCAAGGGTATATGCAGTTGAAGAAAAACTTCTTCCTCATAAGCTCTCACCTCGTCTCATCATCTAGCTTCTCCTTTCCCTTCCATTCTCTCTGGAATGTCTTTTTGTCTTGGTCCTTCTGTGGTACAAAAGGTATCAAAAAGGGTTTAGTCTTTGGAACCGAGTCTTCCAAATATCGAGTGCATAAGATGGTATCCTGGAAGGTGTGAGGCCTGTATACCTTCACCCATCCTCTTAAGGGCTCGATGAGTCCCGCTGTGAACAAAATGATCAACCCGGGCTCTGAATATCTGTCACTGCCACTGCTACTCACTGCAACTCCATGATGAATGCCTCTGTTGTGACAGTTTGTCTCAATTGGGCTAGATCCCTGAAGTGGATCTCAAGATCCCTCCTGTCAAACCTTTCCATGATTCTTTATGTGAACTCTCTATAGGAGGTGATGTGACTGTGACCCAACATCACTAATCCATGATGCCACCACTCATGTGCCTCACCCTAAAAGTGTAGGGTAGCGAAACTAATGGTCTCTATCTCGGTCATTTGGTTGAGCTTGTAGTATGTGTATATATTTTTTACCCAAGCTCTGGCGGTGCATTTGGACGATCCGTCAAAAGAAGGTATGGTGAGTTTACCAAATTTCCGGATGAAATCAATGTTATGCCCCTACTGCTGCTGCTTTCCTCCTCTCTTTGGTTCTCTAGGGCGGTTCCTGAGTCTAAGTCCACAATACTCGACCAGGGTCATGTCCTGATGGAAGTCACGTGCCAATGCTGCATACTCCCTCATGTACTCTGCAATGTACTCCACCTGAATGGGTGACCTATGTGTTATCGATTGTTGTGCTGCTATAGGGGGTACCCTCTGGAAACTGGGGAACAATGGCCTAGGAATCCTACTCGATGAGGTGTATGTGCGAGTAGGAGACTACGGTTTATTGCCTACCCCTGAGTTCCTCTATGCTGGATGTGGGGATTGTGTGCCCGGGGTGCCCACTATGGCTAATCTATCAACCATCTATGCCAAGGACTGAGTCATGGCCTACTGACTGACTACCAGAATGTCGAGTACCTGCATGAAGGCTGCATTTGGGTCCATGGGGGTTTTACCACTGCCCTCTAGTCTCTCATATCTGTCTCCTAACATCTGCTAGAATATGAATGAATGTGCTCATTTTACCATTGAAAATATCACTATTGTCACCCAACCATAGGCCGAATTTACCCTCCGAGCACCTTGACCTTGACAGAGAGAAGAATCATGGTAGAAATCCAATATCCAAGCAAGGCTAATGTACCAAGAAAGAAGTAACCAAAGCTGATCAGAGAGTCCCACCCAAAACTGGCGCAACACCTTTCCCAGGACTTGCGCACAAGACTGCTAGACTGCAGTGCGCAGAACTGACTTTCTGCAATTCTGAGAACTATGTCAAATGAGAGACTGGTGCCTTGTATTTATAGTTTTCCTGGCAAAATTACCTGGGCTGTCTTCTCCTTCTGGGTACTAATTAATTCATATTAATTATCTCTCTTTAGCCGACATCTCATCTAGGGTTACTTTCATTTCTTTTCTTTCTTCCAGAACATTCTAATCTCGTCAAAGGTCACAATGGAGGTTCATACCTCCCGAAGCTACCATAATATCCACACTCCCTCCTAGCTAGGGAGGTATGGTCTTGACTCACTCTTGAGCACAACCAAACCATTCAACTGGTAGCATCACGAGCACCGTCATTATTATCCAACTGGATAACCTCCATGACAACAGGTACAATATCAATTGATAGAACACAACCGTGTTTATCCATGGTAGTACACAACTACTAAAACTGTGACACATAGTCACAAACAGTGGAGTATATCCACCAAAGTAGCATATCTCTACTGTTTGGAGACATGTAGTCTCCATAACAATCATCTGATATCAACCTGGACATAAAATATTGTTATAATGTAAACTGAATCATCTGTTCCATTCTTTCACTCACATCTATGAGATCTGAAAGAGTATCTTCCTCTGGACCATTCTTCTCAAGCAAGGAAGAATGGCTATCCTGATTTTTGAGCCTGGACCATTCCTCACCCTGGGCCATTCCTTCGACACTAAACAAAGTGTAACCTAGAGAGAATGAATCTTCCCTAAGGAATGCTTGTCCCTGATTGTTGAACCTGGACCAGTCCCCACCCTGGGCCATTCCTCCATCACTAAACAAAGTGCAACTTGGAGAGAATGAATCCGCCCTAAGAAATGACTGTCCGGACCATTTCCCATGTTAACCACAAGAGGAAATGTCTGTCCTGCACCAACCTCCAAAACAGACCATTCCTCATGTTAACCACAATGAGAAATCACTGTCCGACGAGGCGGGCCAGTCTTCTTGAGTAACCCTCAAGAAGAGAGACTTCCCTAGACCACTCCCCATGTTAACCACAATGGGAAGTTGCTGTCTATGGTACATCAACAATATGGATCATTTTCCGAACTGGAAAATGTCTGTCCGTCAGAAATCTCAATCCACTTTCCGAACTGGAAAGAATCTGTCCAAGATGGAATATTTTTCAAACTTGAAAATGACTATTCTTAATTCAATAATATGTCAGTGGTCCCTCCTAAATTGGAGAGTTATTTCTTCCCTTTCAACTAAGGGAGCTATTGCCACGATCCCCATCTTTTCTCGAAAATACCCAAACTTTATTCTAGACAGAGGCTTTGTCAGGATATCTGCTGTCTTCTCATTTATCGAGATATATTGGAGATTTACTTCTCCTTACTGGACTTTATCTCGAATAAAGTAGTATTTGATCTCAATATGTTTTGACCTTTCATGAAACATTGGGTGTTTTGATAGTCTTATACAACTATGATTGTCACATGTATTATGGTCGAATCTGGAATTTGATCAAATAAGTCGGAGATTAGCTTCCTCAGCCATATTTATTCTGTGCATGCTTCACATGCTATGATATATTTTGCATCTGCTGTGCTGAGTGCGACAAACTTCTGTTTCCTTCTGCCCCAAGATATCATAGAGGAGCCCAAGATGAAATGCATTCCTGAAGTACTCTTTCTATTTTCTGCACTTCCTTCCCAATCTGAATTTGTAAATCCATGAAGCTATAAATCACTGGATGCGGTATATCTTAAGCCATAGTTTATTGTCCCACGAATATATATTAGGACATGCTTTGCAACTATCTAATTATCATGTCTGGGTTCCACCTGAAACTGGCTTAGTGTATTCATGGAAAAACAAATGTCTGGTCGAGTATTTACCAAATACATCAATGACCTAATTAACTGTCGATATAGTGATGGATCTATTGGATCAGAATCTGGATCTTTTAATTTTCTTATATCTGTAGTCATAGGAGTGTCCATGGATTTGCAATCCATCATTCCAAACTTTTGAAGTATCTTTATTGCGTACTTTCCTTGTCCAAGGAATACTTCACCATGCTTCTTCCATACTTCTAGTCCCAAGTAATAATGCATGAGACCAATATATTTCATATCAAATTCAGAGGCTAGTTCCTTCTTGCAATGGATGATGAGAGACTCTTCACCTGTTATGAATAGATCATCAATAAATAGTAGTAGAATTACAGGTGCATTGTCCACGACTTTGTAGTAAAGGTTTGGATCTGCATGACTTTTGGGGAAACCAAGTCTTATTAGATAACTGTCCATTCTGGCATACCAAGCCCTTGGAGCTTGCTTGAGTCCATATAAGGCTTTCTTCAATATACAAACCCGAGTGTCTCTGGAATGTACTTCAAACCCTTGAGGTTGTTCAATATATACTTCTTCTTCGATTGCTCCATTGAGAAAAGCTGTATTTACATGCATCTGATGTAAGTTCCATCCCATGGAAGTGGCAAGAGATATGATAGCTCTAATGGAAGTATATATAGCCACTAGAGCAAATGTTTCGTCATAGTCTTCTGCCTCCTTATGGGAAAACCCTATAGCTATGAACCTTGCTTTATATTTATCCATGCTTCCGTCTGTTGCATGTTTGATATTATATACCCATTTTGAAGTTACTATTGATTTTACCTTAGGTCTAGGCACAATTTCCCATACATCATTTTTCATGATGGATTGGTGTTCTTTTGTCATAGCTTCTTTCCATTGCTTCTTTTGAACAACTTCTTCAAATGTGGTAGGTTATTCATCTAGAAGCTTCGTCATTATTGGTTACTATTTCCCTTCTCGGGTTGTCTGAGTTATTGAACCAGGGTTCATGTCATTCTGGGTTCCAACAAAGACTCTAAAACTATCAGCCCTCCTAGTAAACCAGAAGGAAACACAACACCCGGAAGGTACTGTGCAATCTCACCCAATATAGCTTTAAATGGATGACTATAAGAATCAGGTGTTTACAGCCTAGGATAGAGTAGGGGATAGGGGTTTCTTGATTAAAGCCAAGTACCGTGAGCTATAAGGTAAACTACTTATTCCTTGAAGTCACCTACATATATCCCACAGTTTAATTCCAATGAAGTATAATCAGATTCATAACATGTATTAACTCATTCATCAAGCTTAACCATTAATTGTTGAAAGAAAGTAGAGACATGCATACATTCAACACATTACGCAAGTATTACCATGGTTCACCTCCTCCCGAGCTACATCCACAAAGATTTGGCTCATGGATCTTTTATTATGGAAGTTCTGCATTCCTAGTGCCACATGCTTACAATTCTCCACAAAGCTGGGTAAGATCTATATGAGGCGAACTAGATCGCACCAATCTCTACAGCCTGTGGTCTAATCCTCAAATATACCTTCCCTTGTAACTTCTTTGCTCAACAACTTACAAAATCGATTCATACAGCTAAAAACATTACATATCGCCTACGCTCCTGTGTGGTTACAGTCTCCAAAACTTTGCTCCAAAGCCTAATCCTCAACAACAACAATACTAACAACAACCATCATAACAAAAAACATCATCCCTATATGATACTTTCGTATCTATATTTATACATTTTGGGCTCTTCATCCTTTTACCGAATATTACCAAAACCCTAACCCTTCTTACGTTAGGTCTTTCTCCCATGCATGTGCTATTCTTCCTCCAGCTGTCACTTTCCTTTGTGCACGCTTTCTTGCTTGCACGCATGGTGTTCTTTTGCCAGTTGTTACTTCAGTTTTCTGCATGCTTTCTTTCCCATGATCTTTCTTCTTTCCCCTTCAACTTGGTGCCAACAGGCCCCCAACACTGACATGTGACTCGTCCGAAGTCACCTAATTTCTCTGTGCTTCCTCAATCTCCTTGGTGATTGTCTAGAACTTCTCTTGCATCTCTGCTGCTTTTGTCGTAGCCTGCATGGTTTTCTCCTTGATGGTGTCGACTGTCTGAGCTGCCACTTCCTTGCTCATTAGTCCTGCACATTCTAGCTGAGTCTGTGTTGTCTGTTTTCTAGATTATTCTACCTGTGAAAGTACTTCTCCTACCCATTCCTGCAACGGTTCTATTTGATCCTGACACTCCTGTTTCTATGTTTGCGCAGTGATAATTTCTGCCTGTATCTTCTTCAACTCTTGCGTTCCCTTGACCTGTTCTGGAATTGGTATGGTCTTTTTCCACTGCTTGAGTTCTTGGATCGTTGCATTGATCCTCTCCTCCTCCTTGTCCCTGTGTTGGACCTGTGGATCCTCTTCCAGCCTTGTCCAAAGGTGCACTGTTTTATCTAGCAAGTCGGCTGCCGTGCTGACCTATTTTTCTAGCTCCTGTAGTTGCATTGCTACTTCCTGCTTCCTTTTCTCCTTCACTGCTGGTGGAGTTGTCGGTCTAATTTGTCTGTTGAGAGTCTCGATCTACTTCTGATACTAATCAATTGCCTGCGCAATCTGGTTGATCTTTTCTGCGGCTAGGAGTTCATTTCCTTGCTTAGTGGTTGGAAGTTTCACAAAAATTTCTTCCACTCTACGTTCCAGCTCATTTCTGCGTTCCTTCTCCTCCTGAGTTTTAGATTTGGCCTGTGCACAAACTGTTTCCAACACTTCCTGCTTCTTTGTTACTTGCTGTAGCTCGACTAAGTTTTTATGTGCTCGGGACTTCATCTCGTGGTCGACACTAACCTATAGTTTGTATAATTCTCTTGATGGCATCCGTGTCAAGACCAATTGGATATGATCCAAATCCTTCAGTGGTGTCTATCCTGAAATTTCATCCATTCACAACATGCTAGGCTTTATGTAGACCGTGGAATGTGCATGTGGTATCGGAAGAACTGGGTCGCGTTCTTCTACCTCCACCCTTTCCGTGGTATGTGTGGTCAATTGCTCTATGCCTCTACTTCTACTCGTGATCTGGGCTTCCCCGATTTTCTTAAGGAGATGTCCCATTTCTGTCAGTTCCTTTTGCGGTTTATCCCTGTGGTGCGCAGCATGATCAAAATCCTCTATGAGGCATTCTTTTACCATTCTAGAAATCATCTCTCCATCATCCTCCGTGATTGTATAGTCCGGTGGTGGTCATTGTGCCTTCGTTTTCTTGTGCGCACCTGCTTCCTGTACTGCTGGTCTCTTAGTTCTCCCTGGTTCCTGTGTGATGGGGTTTGATGTGGTTTCCTGTGCTCCCTCAGCCGGTTTCCGCTGTCCATTGGTCGACTGAGTGGTTTCTGTCCTCCCGTTCTAGGTCCCTGGCTTCTTTGAGCTATCATCTGTCTGAGTCTACTTGTTTTGGCCCGTTCTTTGTTTCTTGGGTACTGGGATTTGTAGAGGCTATGTTTCTACCTGCGCAGCCCCTCCTTCTGCTGTTTGTCCCGGTACTTCTCTAGGTATGGCTGGGATCCTCCATTCATCAGGCCATTCGCTGATGATCATGTTGATATCACCCTCGATGACACAATAGCGCATCTGTAGCCACTATTTATTTGGATCCTTCCTTGGTTGTATCCACATGGCTTGTTTCCTAGCCTAGAAATTGGCGATGCCCCTGTATCATGTGACAACCTCTAGTGTTATTCTCCATGCTTGACTGATGGTTTCCTGTATCTCCCATAGGTAATATTCAAATATGATTCCATTCCCCCTCTTATGCTTGGCTAGTGGCGCAGATCTCAGGACGCGATATCTTTCTCCTCCTGGCTATGGTGTGGTACAAAAGATGACGTATTCTGGTTCTCGCCATCCCATGAAAGCTATGAGAGTGATCAACCATGAGTAATGAAATTCCATACCTATGTCTTGTATGTCTTTGCAGTCTACTTGGAACAAGTTTGACAGGTATGGCGCCCAACTCATGGAGGTGCCTTCTGCACATTGAGCTGCCACAACAATGACTCCTGCCAATACTTCATCTTTGCTGCATTTTCTTAGCAGTTTGTAGGCTAATATTTTTGCGCCCAATTGTGTCGCAACATTTTTGATCCATTTAATTATAATGCCTCTTGTTCCCTTGTCAGTGCCATATTTCTTCTTCATCTCCTCTGCCAATGTTTTTTCCTTGGACCTATCGTCCAGAATTAGTGCGGGATCCATACCCCGGGTGGGTAGGCCTTTTATCTGTGTGATAATTTTGACAGTTATGGGGATGAGTTTGTCCATCCATACATCCCCTCCATGAGTAACTGCTAACAGTTTCTTGATGCATGCCATCTTATATTGGCCTCTGCCAAAGTGTGGTATCTTCAACAATCCTAGAATTCCTATTCTATCCAGTCCAATTGCCCACTGGTGTGGCTGAGTGATGGTTTCTCTGAGTTGGTTCATGACTATTTTCTACATAAAGACCCGTGGTGCAAGCTATGGATATTTGGTTTCAGATGATACATCATGGTCGGAATACTTGAGCTTCCCGACGTGACCCAATAGCTCCGGGTCCACCTGTACACCCTCTGGTATGCGAGGTAGCACAATATCTGTAGTCAGTTTCTTTCGAGGTGAGCTTGGTATCTGAACTCAGTCCTCCTGCTGTGTTGTCTGGCTCAAAGTTCCAAAAAATCCTGTCTGTTCCCCTATCATCCACTCTGGCCACGCCCAGGTAGTTCCAGTGGTCTCCTCAGCTGGGTGACCTAATCCAGGTGCTTGTGTCTCGTCTGGTTGCTCCTCTTCTCCCAGATGCTGTGCTGTTCCATTCACTTCCACGACTACTTCAGTATGTTCCAGTGGTATTTCCTGGTGGGTTTCTTCTTCTCTGTTCTGAGGCTCATGCACAACTCTTGGTGTATCCTGTTCCATGGCCTCTGTTTGTGGTTGCAGAATCACCTCTAGTATTGGTGTGGACTCTACTGGGATTTCCTTTGGTGATGGGATTTCGTCAATATCGACGATCTCCAGTGGTTGCTGCTCATTTTCTTCCAGTGGTCCCCGTGACCTAGTCTGAACCATGGTTGATCTGGCTATCTGGCCTGGTTCTGCGAGATTCAGTGGTACCATAATGGTGTCTGTAGAACGTTTGCTGAGTTTGAATGGCTTTGGTGAGCTCTGTGGTTTCACTTTGTTCATTCTAGATGTTGTTTCTCTTTTTCTGCTCTCCTTTCGCGAATTGACTAACTGCTTCTGTGCTCGTGTATTGTATAGGTTCGTCATGAAGCTTGTCGAGGATGCTTCCTCCATCATACGATTAATGCACCATAACTGTGGATTCAATGCATCCGTGACAGTTTCATACTTGCCATTACGCCTACTCTGCCATCTCCAGTTGGCACATTTAATGTGACATCCCATCTGTCCTTTCCTTGCTTTAACTTTGCCTCATGCTGTCCTGTCGTCCTTCTTTTTCCGAATTTTCTTTTCCTGCTTGTTTCCATTTTCGATATGGATATTATCATTTCCCTTGTTGGCTTCATGTTTTGTATGTGGCTTGTCCCTCATGTTGTGCGCTTTTTTTTTTTTTAACTGCGCAATGGGTGGTCGACTGTCCTTATGCAGCTTCAACTGGATCCAATTGATCATTCCTCTGAGGTCTGCGCCTGCTATATCTCTTGACTATACATATCCTCCTTCCGTGACAGATTTTACCTCGTATGGTCCTAGCCAATGCATTCTGAGCTTTCTTGGATGTTATGATTTACTGTCATAGAGCAATACTAGATCTCCTTCCTTGAACGTCTTCCTCTTGATGTAGCGGTCGTGTCGAGATTTTTCTCTTGCTTTCTGTACTTGTTGGTGGAATTCTGCCAAGATTCATTCTTCCTCCAGTGACAATAACTGATTCACTCTTTCCTGTACTACACCTTGTTCTGTCATGTGTGTGATAGCTGCTACACATAGACTAGGTTTTAAAAATTCTAACGACACTACTGCTTCTTGACCATAGACTAGTTTGAATGGTGTGTGGCCTGTCAAATTTTTGCATGTGGTTCTATACACCCATAACACTACTGGTACCTTGAGGTCCCAATCATCCCTGTTGATGTTACATATCTTTGTCAAGGCATTCTCTAGAATTTTTTTGAAGGCTTCTACCATGCCATTTGCCTGTGGATGATATAGTGTGGTTTTTTGGTGATGAACTTCAAACTCTTTGAGAATCGCTCGGATGATGCTGTTTATGAAGTGTGTTCCTTGGTCGCTCGTCAGAATTCTTGGGCACCCAATTCTAGTAATTACTTGTTCAAATAGAAAGTGTGTAGCTATCTCTATGCTGCAATCTTTTATTGGTGTGGCTTCCACCCAGCTTGTTAGGTATTCCACCACAGTGACAATATATCTCACCCCTATTCTTTTGGCTGGTGGGTTAATGGGTCCCATAAAGTCTATCACCCATTTATCGAATTCCTGAAGTGTCACTTGCGGTCGTAGTGGCATCTCGTCCTTTCTGTTGGGTTTGCCTACACTTTGATAGATATCACATTGCTAGCAGTACTCTTTTGAGTCTATGTGGATCGTTGGCCACCATAATCCTGCATGTAGTACCTTCTGCGCGGTATCTTTTCCTGCATAATGCCCTCCTGCTATTCCCTCGTGGGATTTTGCTAAAATTCTTGGTCGTTCATGGTCTAGTACGTATCTTCGTAAGATGCTATCTACGCCCATCTTGTATATATGTCCTGTGATCAATTTATAGTCAGTTGCGCAGACTACCAGGTTCTTCTTCTGTATAGTGGTATATTCTTGCGGCGTAGTACCTGTTCTCATGTGCTGGATGATCTCTGCGAAGTAATCGTCAACAATCTGTACTGAGAATTGCTGTGCATCTGGAAAGTTGTCTTCTAAATTCGTTGGTTCCTCTCCCTTTGTGACCCTTGATAGGTGGTCAGGTCCAACATTCAGTTTTCCTGGTTTAACTATTACCTCAAAGTCGAATTCTTGAAATAGCAATAACCATCGACAGATTCTCCCACTCAACACTGGCTTGTTGACTAGGTATTTCAGGGCTGAGTGATCTGTAAACATCTTAAAGTGTTTTCCCAATAGGTAATGTCTGTATTTCTGTAGTGCATAAACCATAGCTAAGCCTTCTCTTTCTTTCGTGTTATAATTATGTTCTGAGTATGATAATTTTCTTCTTGTGAACGCTATCGGGTGATCCAAGTCTCCTGCTCTTGGTTGTGCTAAGATAGCTCCAAGTGCTATTGCTGATGCATCTACATGTACATGGAATGTCTTCTCCCAATCTGGAAATACCAATATTGGTGTGGTGACCATATTTTCCTTCAGGGTATCCAGACCGTGTTGGCACTCGTCGTTGCATTGATACTTTGTATCCTTCCTTAAAAGTTTTTCCATTGGCGCTGTAATATGCGCATAGCCTTTGATGAATTTCCTGTAATATCCCGTATGTCTTAACATTGCTCTTAGTTGGCGGATTATTTTTGGTGCTGGTAGATTAACAATGACTATGATTTTAGATAGATCCACTAACAAACCCTATTTGCATACTATGTGTCCCAATAGTATCCCAAATGGTGTTCCAAATATGCATTTCTTGATATTTAGTGATATCTGGCACTGTCTGCATCGTTCTAGCATCAGTTGTAAAACTTCCACATGTCTTTTTAGTAAGCTATACACTGTCCAATCATCCAGGTATACTTTGAGGAATTGATGGACGAATTCCTTAAATGCTATGATGACCACTCTAGAAAATATCGCAGGTGCATTCTTCAGTCCGAACGGCATGACTGTATACTGATTCGATCCCCATTCTTTCGCGAACGTGGTCTTGTGTCTATCCTCCTGTGCTATCTTAATCTGATGATATCCTGAGAATCCATCGGTGAATGAGTAGGCTTCATGGCCTCCTACGTTCTCGAGTACTTCATTCATGAACGGTGTGGGGAATGGGTCGTGTAGGCATGCATCGTTCAAATTCCTCATGTCGACGCATATCCTGATCCCTCTTCCTTGTTTCTTGTCCTGTATTGCCATCGGGATTATCCATTCTGATTCTTCGATTAGTTCGATGATGCCGGCCTTGAGCATCCCGTCGATCTTGTCTTTAAATTTCTGTTAAATATATGGGGTTCAATCTATATGGTTGTTGTTTAATGGGTCTCACATCAGGTCTGATTTGTATCTTCATTTCTCCTAATTCTTCGGCTATGCCTTTCATCTCTGTAAAGGTTGTGGGAAAAAGGTTGTTGTATTCGCGCAACAATTCTGTGATGCTTTCTAGTGTCTGTTTGTCCCAATAATCTCCAATGCTGACCATTTTGGGTTGCTCAACGGTCCCTATGTTAACCTTCTTTATATTGATTGGCGTAGAGATGACCTTTGACTCTAAGGGTGGTCCTTCCACATCTCTCTGTCTTCGACTTCTTTGATCTGAATATCACGCATATCATCTTCATCTAGGACTTCCTCCTGTAGATGGTAGCATGAAAATAGATCCCTGACTGTTTTCTTATTCTTCTGTTGTACCTCTATGATAGCTTCTGCTTCCGGTTCTTCACTGAATATGATGTTTCTGATCCGTTTCAGGGCTGCGTCTATGTTGGGGTTCTCATGCATGAATGAGAAAGTGACTGTAAAGTTCTGTTGGAGTGTCGCCCATGTCTTGGTTCCTTTGCACATTTCTTGGTCCGTATACCAATTCGCTGTTATGCCCTCTAAAGTATGAATGAAGTGGTGAGACCATTCCTCTAGTGGTGTCATTTTCCACAATGTTTTACATGCCTCCAAGTGTTTTGCTGGTGTGCCTTGTTCGTCATATTTCTGTTGTTTGTTACCAGTTTGTTCTGCGTGGAACCTTATGCACAGTAATTTCTTACATTGGTACCAATATGTGATAGTCTCTTTGTGTGCACCCCACCATCTTGTGGGTGTAGCCTTTAGTGATAAATATAGTGCTATCAATCTATGGTTTTCTAATACTTCATCTTCATATTGTGTCAAGAAAGTTTCCAAATCATTTAGCCTGTGAAAACTAGGTGGTTCTCTAATTTCTGTGCCAATCCACCTTACTACGCAGTCTATTCTGGCACACCTTCTCGTGGATACTTCGTGTAGTCTTTGCTTCCAGTTTTCTAACCTGGTGTCTGAGTTTGCTGTACATGAAGTAATGCTCTGCCAATTGAGTACCCCGTCTATAGTTGGGTTTATATAGTTCGCATCACGCACAATTGTTCTGTACAACTGGACGATCTCTTCTAAATCCAGACAATTGGGTTCTACAAACCTCTCACCTTCTGGTGGGTCAAGTGGGGCTATGACCCTATAGTCCCTCGACTCAAATGTCATTTTTTCTGGTTTTTAAGTTAATTATGGCGTGGTTGTTGAACGCCAAATCCAAACCAAGTAGTGTTGGGTAAGGTGTTGTGCCGTCTACTATTTCGATGAATTCAAAGTATGCCTTAGTGTGCACACCATCTAGATCTACCGTCACTCATTTCAGTCTACCTATTGGTAGGACTCTATGTTGATTTTCTAGCTTTAATTGAACAATTGAGTATCCTAGTGTAGGTTCTCCTATGCATTGCCATGTAGCTTTTGGTAGTACATTCACTTCGGATCCTCTACCTAGTATAATATCTCCCATATTGAAATCCCCAATGTTAGAATTTAGTCTAAATTTCCTACTTGTTCTTCTTCTTGTGTGTAGGTGGTTGATAATTTTCAATTCTAGCTTCTGTTTCGTCTCGCTGCTACATTTTTCTAGGATGTTTTGCAATATTTTGACATATGAAGGATCGCTTAACATTTTGATGCATGATTGCAAAAAGTATTTGGTAGTACTTACTTGTTCCTTGGGTTGTATTCTGTTGGTATGGTCCAGTGATGGCGGCATTTCATATTCCAGAGCTTCCTTGTTCTGCTGTGCAGTCGACACAATGTTCTCCTTCTGGAATTCTTGTCAAGCTTCTGTAAATATCTCCTCCTTATGCGTATCGAACTGCTTCTTGGGGTCAGTGTTCTTCTTTACCCATTGGTTTTGTGCTGGTTCTTGTCAAATTGTGTCATTTCCTATTTTCATTCCTCCTCGAGTGACTATGTTGATGTTCTGTTCGTCATCCCTTGCTTCGGCTAAAATCCACTAAACGTTCTGGTTATTTTGATTCTGTTTTTCCTGGATCTTTACAAGTAATGTTGGACATTCCTCCGTATCGTGGTATGATGCACGACAATACATACAAGTCGCTGGTGGTAGTGGACACTCCCATGCATAATGTCCTGGTTGCTAGAAATTGTGACATGTAATAGGTCCTCTACCACGTCCGAAACCTCCTATGGCTCGTCCTGCTCCTCTATATCCTGTGCGATCTCCTCACGGCGTTTTATACTATGGTCCCTGATTATACTGCATGGTATTGTACTGGGGTTGTGCCGGGTTGTACTGTGGTTCCATGTTATTGTATGACTGTGGTGCAATATTATACTGCTACTGCGCGGTGTTGTATGGGGTTGGGGCTTGAGTGAACTATGGTGCTGCTTGCCCAGTCATCATTTCTGCCTGTACCCTGTATACGTTTGATTTTCTTTCCCGCATCAACTCCATAGTTCTGCAATCTTTGTCATCATTTCCAACTGACTTGCAACAGGTGCAATATGAGTTATTTGGAACTGTTTGGCATTTCTACATCATCGTGCAGTGGTAAGGGTCGTGACCCGGTTTCTTTCATATTTTGCACCATAATCCTCCCTGTGGTAGTGGGTTTGGCATCCCCGTCGCCATACACTGTGTGAATGTTGGGCATTCATTCTTATGGTGTCCTTCCATATTGGAGGTAGTGAACCAAACAACTTCTCGTTTGTCCTTGTTCTTATTCCAGTTCAACTGAAATGTTAAGTTCTTTAGATCCTCCTTTAGTTCTACGATGGTCGGGTCCGTCTACTGGTACTGATTCTCTTCTAATTGCAAGGTTGCCTGCAGAGCCTCTGCCTGTGTCTGAAACTTCTGTTGTCGTAATGGATATTTTAAGTGTGGGAGTAGTGAGTTGAAAAACAGGTGCCGATGTTGGATATCGGTCATAAGGTATTTTAACTTTCCTTTTAATCGCTTGAATATTTGATCAATCTCCCATACCGATTCTCTTGGTTTCTGTCTTATTTCAATCATCTCATTCATGTATTTATCCTCTGAGATCGTCTTCTGGAACTCATTTATCAATAGTTTCTTAATGTCTGCCAGTGTCCTTGTCATCCCGGGAACACTGGTCGTGTCTAGACTCATGTACCAGTCTAGTTCTTGGTCTCTTAGCGTGATCGCTAGCTGCGCAAGTTTGGTGTCTTCATCAGTGATCTGCTTTGCTTCCCAGAGCTTTGTGCAAATGAACAGATGCTTCTCAGGGTCTTTTGCTACTTCTCCTCGAAACTCTGGTAATCTGATAGTAGGATCGTGTCCCGCCATTCCAAATACTGAGCTACTCCCTCCTCCACGCAGTGTAGATACTTGACTAAGGTTGCCTAAACTGGCTCCTCCAGTTGTTTCTCCTTGTGTGTATGTACCTCCTGCTGTCGGAATTCCTCCGAACTTTGGTTGTCTAAACGATGGTGTTCTCTTTGGTGTATTGGTTGCACATGGGTTTATGGGTTCCACACTGACATTAATTTGAAATGGATGGCTGCCTTATCCTTCTATTCTTGGGCCTCTTGTTTTCCTCTCATATGTGGCACGCAGGATTTACTCAATTTTCTCCACAGCCTGAAGATCCTTTATCTCTTCCTCATCGCTTGCCAAGCCCTCCCTCTCGGCTACGACTCTCTTCTTGGTATTCACCTTATACTGGTAGGATACTCCGATACACGTCATTCCTAATGACGCTAAGATCCACTTAAGATGGTCATCATCCATCAAGATCAGGCCCAAGGTTTCCTCCTCCTTATTCTTTTTATCCTACCCTCCTTCCATGCCTCCTCTCTATGTCAGTGCTTCCCCCCTTCCCCCATGCATTTAGGGAAGTCTAGCTATCTGATTCCATTGTCATTACACCTTTGTTATATAGAAATATCTTGATATAAGTATACAGTGTCCAAATGTACCTTCCTCTAGGTCCTCGTAGGAACTCTTGCTCGGCTATGCTGTATGGATTTGTTGTGTCTACCGCAAATTCTGTGATGAATCCTGCCACAATACTGTCAAGCCAAAAGTCGACTGCGCGGGTGAATTTTTTGTTCACTTGCTGCAGCTGTTGGATCTGTACTAGAGTCCAATCAAGCTATTGAATCTGGTTCATCGCGTGGTTATCCTTTAACCTTAATATCCACTCCTGTAGTAGATGCGGAAAATCACAGAAAAAGACTTCGTGTAAATATGTAAATACGTATTTATCCAAGTATTTACGCGGTGTGATCTTGGGGTTTCTATTGTCTTTCTGTGCAAACTCTATCTCTTTAGTTCTCAACCAACCCTCGATTTATTCTCTCATGGGGTTCCAAGGTCTCAACATTCCCTTCTAATAGATCATTCTCTTCTATTTCGCTCCTTTGGTTCTTATTCATTGTATCTCGTCTACTCAGTCCTCTATTGTTCCTCTTAACATGACAAGAGAACCATTTGTTGGTTACTATTTCCCTTCTTGGTTTATCTGAGTTATTGACCTAGGGTTCATGTCATTCGGGGTTCCAACAAAGCCTCTAAAACTATCGGCCCTCCTGGTAAACTAGAAGGCAACACAACACCCGAAAGGTACTAAGAAGTCTCACCTGAGATAGCTTTAAATGGGTGATTGTAAGACTCAGGTGTTTACAACCTAGGACAGAGTAGGGGATAGGGGTTTCTTGATTAAATCCAGGTACCGTGAGCTATAAGGTAAACCACTTATTCCTTGAAGTTGCCTACATATATCCCACAGTTTAATTCTAGAAAAGTATAAACAGATTCATAACAATGTATTAACTCATTCATCAAGCTTAACCATTAATTGCCAAAAGAAAGTAGAGACATGCATACATTCAACACATTACGCAAGTATTACCGTGGTTCACCCCCTCCTGGGCTACATCCACAAATATTTGTCTCTTGGCTCTTTTATTATGGCAGTTCTGCATTCTTGGCACCACACGCTTACAATTCTCCACAAATCTGGGTAAGATCTATGTGAGGTGAACTATATGTCACCAATATCTACAGCCTACGGTCTAATCCTCAGATCTACCTTCCCTTGTAACTTCTTTTCTCTACATCTTACAAAATTGGTTCATACAGCTAAAAACATTACATATCACCTACTCTCATGCGTGGTTACAGTCTCCAAAATTTCGCTCCAAAGCCTAACCCTCAAGAACAAAAATACTAACAACAACCATCATAACAAAAAAATCATCCCTATACGATACTTTCGTATCTATATTTATACATTTCAGGCTCTTCATCCTTTACAGAATATTACCAAAACCCTAACCCTTCTTACGTTAGGTCTTTCTCCCATGCACGTGCTATTCTTCCTCCAGCTGTCACTTTCCTTTGTGCACGCTTTATTGCATGCACGCGTGATGTTCTTTTGCTAGTTGTTACTTTAGTTTTCTGCACGCTTTCTTTCCCATGATCATTCTTCTTTCCCCTTCGACCTGGTGCCAATAGTCATATATGCTGCATAACTTGAGAATATTTTAGGCTTCTTACTTTTTCTGAATGTTCCTTCGGGAACCTTGAGTCTTTCTGCATATTGTAAGGTATCTTCAAGCCAAGCTGGTCATTTCCTGGTCTTAGGTATGGTTTCTGAATCAATAGTCTCACATGGTTGCATAGGATGATTAGGTTGTTCCTTTTCTTCATCTTGATTTTCTGTGATTTCTTCAGTAGGTTCTTCATTTTCTTCTTCTTCTATCGTTTCTTCTATGGATTTCTTGAAAGCCATATTTTCATTGAATGTCACGTCTCTGCTAACTTCGATCTTATGTTGTTCCAGAATGTAGATTCTATAAGCCTTGGATGAATCTCTATATCCCACGAATATGCCGTTCTTTCCCGAGGGTTCTAGTTTATTCCTTTTGTCCTTGGGAATATGAGAGTAAACAAGACATCCAAAGATTCTTAGGTTTTCCACATTAGGTTTCTTACGTGAGAAGGCTTCTTCTGGAGTCATCTCCTTTAGTATGCGATGAGGACTTCTGTTCTGCACATATATTGTTGTCATGGCTGCTTCTCCCCATAACAACATGGATAGACCTTGATCATTTAGTAAGGCTTTTACGGTTTCTCCAATAGATCTGTTTTTTCTTTCTGCTACACCATTTTGTTGAGGATTATGAGGAACAGTCATCTCCCTCCTAATCCCTGCCGATTTGCAGAATGCAACAAATTCCTTTGAGGTGTATTCTCCTCCATTATCTGTTCTTAAGGTCTTTATCTTCTTGTTTGTGAGGTTCTCTATTTTTGCTTTGAATTCTTGAAACTTGTTGAACACTTCGTCTTTTGTTCTCAGTAGATATAACCAAGTCTTTCTTGAATAATCATCTATGAAGATTACATAGTAAATAGATCCTCCTAGATATTTGACTAGCATTGGTCCACAAACATTTGAGTGTATAAGATCTAGAATATCCTTAGATCTATTGTTGCTTCTTGGAAATGGTTTCTTGATATTCTTTCCAAGGGCACATCCTTTGCAAATTCCTTCATGTGTAGATTGCAATTCTGGTATTCCTTCAACCATATTTTTGAGAAAAGGTAATGCTTGATAATTAATATGAGCGTACCTTCTATGCTAAAGTTAATTTGGATTGACTTCCTCTGTTCGAGAGCTTCTTCATTTTTTTCTAGTAGTATGTACAGATTTCCTTCACGGCTTCCAATAACCCTAGCATTCTCTATGCTGGAGTCTTTATGCCAAGATAACACTTTTCCATCCACAAAATCTATTCTGTTTCCTTTGTCTTCTAGGAAAGATATGGATACAAGATTCTTTTCTAAACCAGGTACATATAAAACATTTCTTAAGTGAACGTTGTTACATGTTTTCAACTTGACGGAGGCTTGTCCAAATCCTTCCATTGGGTAAGTTATTTTGTCTCCAAGATATACCTTGTACGAGGTCTTCTTCTCATTTTGATTTGAGAGTCTGGCTTGATCTCTCGTCATGTGCCTATAAGCTCCACTATCAATTATCCACATGTCATCTTCAATCGTTCCAGTGAGTGCTGAGTAGTGTAGAAGACTGATTGTCTCACTCATGTCTTCGGTTGACTGGTAGATGGTCATGCTTTGATCCAAAACTTCAACTCAGACGTTTCTTACTTCTGATAGAGCCAAAAGGTGCACTGAACTAGGGTGCATTTGAATATATTCTCCTTGAGCGAGATTCTCCTTCACAAGGTGTCGGATCTAGGATTTAAGGTTTCTGCAACTGCTCTTGCTAGTAACCCTAGTGACAGTGTCTTGGAAGGTTCTCCTGCTAGTAACCCTAGCGGAAGTTCCTCAACTAGCTCAATATCTTAATGGCTATGTTTCCTTCCAGTGGTTAGACGGAATGAAGGAGGTGTGGGCCCATAACCTATTAGAATATGAATGGATGTGCTCGTTTTACCATTGATAATATTACTATTGTCACCCAACCATAGGCCAAAGCCACCCTCTGAGCACCTTGACCTTGATAGAGAGAAGAATCCTGGTAGAAATCCAATAGCCAAGCAAGGCTAATGTAACAAGCAAGAAGTAACCAAAGCTGATCAGAGAGTCCCACCCAAAATTAGCGCAACACCTTTCCCAGGACTTGTGCACAAGACTGCTAGACTGCAGTGCACATAACTGGCTTTCTACAATTCTGAGAAGTATGTCAAATGAGATACTGGTGCCCAGTATTTATAGTTTTCCTGGCAGACTTTCCTGGGCTAACTTCTCCTTTTGGGTACTAATTAATTCATATTAATTATCTCTCTTTAGCCGACATCTCATCTAGGGTTACTTTTATTTCTTTTCTTTCTTCTGGAACATTCTAATCTCGTCAAAGGTCACAATGGAGGTTCATACCCCCCAAAGCTTCCATAATATCAACAACATCCTCTCTGCCTCACGCTCTGGCCTTCTCTCTGCTTCCCTCTGTGCCTCTTCCTCTTTTTCTGATGTGGGAGGAAAAGGGGGAAAATCATATCTATGTCTTCCCTCCTTGCATCTGTTGTAAGTGACATATTTGTCACCTACGTGCTCACGACCCCTGGGTCGTCTTCTACACTCATCGTCTTTAGTCATAGGTTGGCATGACTAAATATATAATACCACTGTAAAGTTCACGACTTGGCTAGTCTAGGAAACTTTGCTAATGTGTGTGTAGGATTAATTGTTTACAACATATAAATGAGCATTCAAATAATAATGGCGACAAAAGACTGCAAAGCTTATATTATGAAATCTCTGTGGAGTACAAATGTTGAATGCGGTTGAATAAAATGAACCACTCGGCTAGATAAATGAAAAAGGATCTCAATTGGAATACAAAATCAACTAAAACAATAATACCCGATACCAAAGAATGTTTTAGAATGCAATGGATGAGATTAATAAATGTCGCGGATATGCCAATTCGTACGAAAACTACTACAAGTATGGAAAGTTCTCCCTGGTGGATATACCTCTTAGAAATGCATGGAAACTATCCAAAACAATGTGCTCTGCTCTGCCTCATAGTCCTCATGAATTTCAGGACCTAATCTAGTGTATTTGGTCCCTGGATGGATCCCCCTGGGGAAATGTGCCCCCTCTTCTCTGGAAAACTACGTTCTAGTGATTCCACCATCAGAATTGGTTGATGTGTGTCTCAAATTGATCGCCCAGGTCTACTGGGAAATGGGTCAAAAGGATTTCCCTAGACTTGAACTAATTATTGATCGGGAACCCCAAATGTGTCCTCCCTAAGTGTCACACTCCTAATGTACAGAAAGTGTGCCCTAGATGATTCCTTCATCGGAATATGACAAGGAACTAGGAAAAAGATGCGCCTTTCTTTCCTCTCAACTGGGTCATAGGGGAATCTCTGAACTCTTCTTGAAAGGGACAATTCGATCCATTGAACCTCCTCAGAAGTTGCACCCTCACCCTGAATAAGTGCACCCTTGCTACTGGAACTTGTGTAACTATTGTTGAAGAATGATGAAAGACCCATGTGATCTCCCCGATGACTAGGGTGTGTCTCTCAACACCGAAATAAACCAACTGGTGTCTTCCTCCTAGAATCCACTGAACTATCTCTCCTGAGATGCATCTCTCTCCTTAATGACAAGTCAAAATATACATAATGATGAATTAGGTTGTTGGACCTTCTCTTATAGCTACCCGAAACCCTAATTTTTCATTGACTTCTAATTTTAGCTCGTCTATTCTATTTTTAGCTCAAATTGGCTTAAAAGAGATTTTAGTTACTTTTAGCTCAATGTCACTTTCCGAATATAACACCTTTGATTGGAATGACCTCTAGTAACCATGTTTACCCCTTTTTGGCCCTGGCTATAGTCCAAGGGGAGGTTTAGACCATTAAGCCTCCTCTCCTTAGATTCTATTTGGAAAGGGAAATTACAAAAGATGGTCATGGCATATTGAATTCGCTAATTTGACTTGACAAGGGATAACACTAATTAAGACAAAGTATAGAAACCACCAACTTGTTCATGCAATAGTCCATGACCACTCTTATAGTTGTAGGCATGGAGCCAACTGAGGTTCATCTGAAAGGTTACCGGTGACTTTTCCCAAGAATTGATGTAACTTCTGCAATACTTCTTAGAATATCTATTTTGAACCCGATTTAGAAATGGAACCACAATGCTATCATTAGTGGAACTTGCGTCACTACAGTCCGGTTCTTGAGTTGAGATAAAATCACACCGCAATATTTTCACTATGACTTTGAATCCACAACTAAAACTAGTTATATCTTCCATGATACTTATTAGAATCGCTATTGTAACCCTAGTTTAAAAATGACACCCCAAATTCGCTTCAAACAATGTTGGTGTGAGTGCAATATGGTTCTCCATAAAAGAGAAAATGCCATTGTAAAATTGGTTATTTCAGTTTTGATGAGAAAGGGAGTGTCAGGGTATATAGCTCTCTAATATTAATACCATTGGGGTTCCAATAACAATACTCGACCACACTTTCACAACACTAAGGAGGATAAATCATACACTTCATCATACTACATGATTCCCATGAATGCAAGAGTGCTCTCTCCAAGTGTCATGCTCATTGTTCTAAAGTGAAAAATGACTAGAAGACTTATCTAAAGAGGTGCTCAGTGATGCCTATATATCTTTGGATATACCTGTAAAATCCCCGTTTTCAAACCCCAAACAAGCAATGTATATTGTAAATGTAATGCATGTTCAAGATCCAAAGCGATGTAATATATACATGATGTAAATTATATGGTTATTTGCACTAAGGACAATGCAGTTTATATGGGGAATGGAAAGTAACATCCCTATTTACAAACCATAAACTAGCGATGCATATTGTAAATGTAATGTATGGCTAAGAGCCAAAGCGATGTAATATGTAAATAATGTAAATTGAGTATAATGAATAAAATGTATCGTCAGCTTCATATGGAAATAGATAGAGATTTGGGGGATAAGTTTCCACAAGAGAGGGAAGGGGTCCAAGGGGGAGAGTTTACCCATGTTTATAAAACCAAAACCCATTTCTTATTACTTTCTAAATTATCCTTACCATGAACCTTCCATTAGCTGTCGAGTGTTCTAGAGCCCAATCATTCAATTCATGTAAGAGGGTGGGTGTGAGAGTCACATCCCATAGTTATTGAGAGCATGAGAGGCCGAGTAAAATTAACTTGGGTAAGAGTGCAAGTCAAGCAAGCAAGAGAAAGAGAGGAAAATCGTGTATGGGTAAGATACCATAATTTCACATGCATGTTTTTGGATGGATATTTTTTTTTACATGGAGTTTCCTAGACAATAGAGAAGTTATGAGTGTTGAAGCTTGAAGGTAGTTGTTGTGGGAAAGTTTAGCAATTGTTTGGAGCTAGAATTTCATGGAGAAAGAGGCCATGTTCCTAGGAGTGACGTGTTATTCAAAATTTGTCAAGGGAAGAATAAATTTTGTTGTTGGGTGAATTCATGTTTGCAACTATAGAATTACTAAGGTTCCAACAAGTATATTTCCTATCCAAATTGTGATAGAATCCATGGAGGAGAGTGGAAAGACTTGATGGGTTATGAACAATGAAGGGGGATTCCATCCCTTGGGTTGTGCAGGTTGAGGGGAAGAGACCTGGTGGACTGGAATTAACTGTGATATTGAGAGGGGGACATTAGCCAACCTTAAGGACCACCGTCTCTTGTGGATTCATAGCCCCAACTCGGGGGTGACTTGCTATTGAGAACTGGAACATCATGTCTATGGTTGGGAGGAGCATCCGTCCTCTGCAGTGGGTCACATACTTTCATAAGACAATTGTTCTTAATTTTTGTTTTCATTGATGTTAAATGTTGATATAGATGTTGTGCAAAGTACTTTGAGTTATCTTGGTTAAATGATACTCGCTGTGAACATGATGATGCATTCAAATATCTATTTATGTGTTTGAATGTTGATGTATGTTGTTAGTTGTTTATGTATATTACCTGCGTAAAGTAGTTGAATTTACACTTTTAAGTAGCATAGATAGTTGCATGAGCTTGAATGTCATGCTGTGTTTTATTTCCACATATAGATTGGTATCATAAATTTTTATTGAGTCGTTTTATCAAGTGACGTGGCCCAACTGGGGGCTAGGTACATTACAGAGTGGTATCAAATATGAAGTTCAATACGAGATCTGTATGGGACAAAGACCAGTGATAATTTGGGAAAATTCACTATCAAAGTTTTTGATCTGTGACGAATTTGGGGAAAAACAATGATAACCAGAGAGAAATCCCCAAATTTGTGAGAAAAAGTTGATATTTAATTACCTCATAACTGTCTGAGAGGTTTAATGGTGTGAATTTGCAGAGTTCCAGGGTTAAATATGACTAGAAATGTCAAAATTCACATTTTAATGGTCATTGTAGAGTTGCAAGAAGTTTGGTGAATCGACGACTGATATTGCATCTTATCTCATGATCAATGGTCCAAATTCATTATGATAAATTTAAAAATTTATAAGGTTTTGACCATTTGGAAGGTTGAGCAAATCGACGACTTAGATTTGTTTTCAGTGTTTGGGAAAATGAAATAGATGGATGGTCTAGATTCATTTCGGTTGTCGGAAGGTTGGATCTGACCTACAGTCAAGATCATCTTGGCTTGAAGATAGACAACCTAAATTTGTCGGAAATTTGGTCGAAACTTCTAAGTGTTGAAGTTCGACAACATAAATCATTGATGGTTGATGGTCAAGTTGGTCGAATTGGCGAAGAGTTTGGTTCGACCAAAATAAATCTTTGATGGTCGATGGTTGATGATTGAGTTTCGGTAGAGTTGGATGAATTTTGATAGATCGATAGTCGAGATCATTTTTGAATGAGATATCAACGGTCCAAATTATTCAGGGATTTTGGTAAGTAATTTCAAAGTGTTGGAGTTGGCTAAGAGAATTTGCTGACAGTCGATGGTCAGGTCGACTGATTTGGTGGAGTGTTTTAGTTGCCAATGAAAATCGTCGACAATAGATGGTAAGGTGTTGACCGATTTGACAAATTGTTTTTATTGAGAAATGAGAAATTGCTAATGGTAGATGGCCGATAGTTGAGTGTCAACCAATTGGAAATGTGTTATGTGCGTCCAAGAGAAATGACCGGTGGACGATTAAGAAAAGAGGGTGTTGATGTCTTATGCCACATCAAAATCCATGTGTCATGCCACGTTAAACCGATTTCATGTTAGAGTCTATGTGTCATGAAACGTCAACATCCATGTGTTATGCCATGTCAACAATTGCCACATCAACCAACTAGGATGGTTAATGACCTATGGCCGATGATCAGGTTGACTGAATTGGATAAGTGTTTCATTAGTCAATGGGGATCATCAATGAATAATGGCCAATGGTTGGGTTGGTCAGTTTAGCAAGGTATAGAAATCATTTTCCAATATAAATAATCGACGACCGATGACCGATGGTCAGGAATCAGGGATATTTGAGAGCAAGTTCAGTTTTTCAAAGAGAATCATCGATTGTCGAGGGAGCTTAGATCAATGGTCCAGATTGTTTTAATCTTTTGATCGACGGTGGGAATTGATCTGCAAAGTTTGGGAAATGATTAGTGGGTCAATGGCTCATATTTCACCTGATTTGAGATCAATGACTCATATTTAAGGGATGCTAACACAATAAAACAATCAATTTTATGTGAAATTTTGTGGTTTTTGAAGGTCATGAACTTGCAGGGTGATTTTGAGGCCCTAAATGACATTTTTAGAAAATTAAAACCCACAAAGGACAACGATTATTAAGATACACTCTGTCTTTTAAGCTCAAATAAAAGAACTTGAAGAGAGCTATCCAATGAGCTATTTTGGGTGCAAAACAGATCTTGTATGAGCAAGTTACAACCAAAACAATTAAGGTAAAATTTCAACACCGATTTACTTCCAGAGGGCATAACTCCTTTCTCAAAAGCCCGTTTGACGAACATGAGAAATATACAGAAACATTATGAACCATAGAAGACAACCATGGAGCCAGATTTGGGATATGAGTATGTAAAAATGTGTAGGAAGAGAAAGAAGACACATGTAGCATACATGGATAAATTGGGAAAAACAATAAAAAATTCTTCGGACCAGAACTTTCATCTCAAAGATCATAATTGAGAAAACGAATGGTCGTTGGAAAGATATTGAGGAGGAGAAGACATATATCCACCCACAATTTTTAGTTTGGTGCTAAAAGTTTCTCATAAATTAATAAATTATTTCTGTAGCGGTAAGAAAGTGGAAATTGTAGCATGTGAATGTTGTAACTTTCCGCTTAGAACTCAGAATGAGGCATGAGTATAGATGTTGGAGAGTTGTTTTGGAGAATAATGCGTTTAAGAAATCAAATTTTGACTTGGTGCATTCTATTCTTCATAAATTGATGTGAAGAATAAAAAGTAATCTAATTAATAAATATTTT
>ML777964.1:238509-268924 GCA_009831015.1 Picea engelmannii
CATACAATATATACAATGTTTTTAGGTATTCCGTAGATACCAAAACCCTAATCCCTTAATCCGGGATTAATTTACAAATCAACTAAAAATAGCAAAATCCGCTAAAAATAGCAAAAACCGCCCCAAAAAAAAAATTTCGGGGCATTGCCCTGAACCCCATCGGCCCCGGGCTACGCCTGGTGCCGAACGCTGTGCGTACTCGGGGTGCTGCTCCGAACCCCGTCGGCCCCGGGCTACGCCCGGTGCCGAACGCTGCGCATAACCAGGGGGGGCATACCTGCCCCCCCCTGGGACCCCCCTAGGAAGCACCCGGCACAACGGCAGAGCCCTAGGTGAAGGGATCGTCAGACGCAGTCGTCGTATCTGACGCACCCACCCACACACACATGCAAAGAATATAACACATACCCAACAATACACATGTGAATATCTTAAATAAATAATACACAACATCAAACCATAAACACCAACGTGATAACGAAGTTTGACAATCTCGCCTACATCTCCGGGCCTTAGTCTCAGTGGGTGAGGCTTTCTTATTTATGTTAAAATCTCAATAAGTACATCACAATAGTGCCAAAAGGTTACAAAATGGATTTTGTCTTTTTCTACCAGATCTCAAGAACCCAACATAAGAAACATCACTCAAATCGGATGACCAGAGCTCCCAGAAATGGCTCGCAAAGGTGGGCTCCTCAATAGCTTCCCTGCATAAAAATGGCTTTGGCTTGGAAAATATTCAACATAAACCTGCTCTGAATCCCTCCCATGGCCTCAATAGGGCCTTTTTTATATGGATATCAAGTTGGTAACCATCTCCCAACTCCCCCCCAAGATATAGCCTAAAAAAGAGTCCAATATCTTCCAATAATGACCAAAAATCTCCAAATCTTCTATAAAACCATTGGAAAATATTTATAATATGGTTTAAAAAAACAATTTTTAAAAACATTTTGGGCTAAGCCCCCCAGAGCTGGGTGCGTGCCCCCTCTATAGGGTCATATGGAACCATATGGCCAAGCGCCAACTCCCTAGGGGCTGCGCCCTGGCTCCTGGATTTGCTGCGCATCCCATGTGGCCGGGGTCCAATCGGAACTGGCTCTAAAACATCCATTCCATCCACTTACACCAAGGTTGTATGGTGGAAGCCTAAAACTGAGGGCTTGGCTCTAATCCATCCACACCAATAGCAAACAGGACAGGGTCCTAGGAATACACCACACAACTGGGGGCTTGAAGTTATAACAAACCCTGCTAGAATACATTGTAGACCATAGTCATCTGTTGGGGTCCTGTGGTAAGGTCTTATGAGTGTGCCGAGGGTTGGGGTTAGGTCCCAACCCATACCTCCATCAGAATATCCCTCCAACCAAACTTAAATATAAGTTTGCAACTTTGGTTAACAAGTAACATGTGTGGGCGGGTTGGTTAGCCCGGTCCTACTAAACCCTTATCCCGGTGGGGAGGTCACGTGTTCAAAACCCATGCGCTCCACATTTTTTACAATAAACAATGGAACAATCCATGGGTGCCACATGGCAGCCCATGTTTGGGCCACGTGGTACCACACCATTTGCCGAAACAAACTGCCACGTGTTCATCAACAATTCATCCACTTGTCTGTCGATAAGTTTGCCCAGTCAGCAACCAACCACATTAGCACACTTGCCACATGTCAGACCTACCACATCATCTGTACGAGCGTGCCATGTGTCACCCCAGATTGGTCCATCTGTCCTTTCCATGTCAACAACCATACGCCTAGTCACCCTACCACGTAAGTTGTACAGACCCTACCATGTCATTGCCAACTGTGCCTATCATGTTAGATGTACGGATGTACAACTTGTACAATCAGCTACCACATGGCACTGTACGGACTATACGGTCATCATTTTTTTCCAGTTTGGAAAAGCGAACAGATTGCCATAACTTGAGCATATGACGTCCCTTTGAGCCTGTTCAAGTTGTGTTGGGTTCAGATCGATGAGGCCTATGCACAAGTCTATTTTGAAGCCATTATGAGAGGTTTTACTTTTAGGCCTTTCTGAGCCCCATCAAGCTCCTGGATCTGAATCTGGATCACATAATTATCACAACCGAATACCAATTTCGATGGGATGAAGCGCAATTTGTTCAAGATTTCTCTACAACCACAACAACAAGATTTATTTTTCAGAATATCATTACCCAATTTGGTTGTCCTTGGATCTTGACTAGTGATCAAGGAACCTATTTTATCAGTGAGACTATCGTGACCCTTACAAGATAATTTTTGATTCAATATCATAAGAGCAGTCCCTACCATCCACAGGATAATGACGCAGTGGAATCATTTAATAAATTCTTGAAGATAGGGTTGACTAAAGTCTGTTGTGAAAATCGATACAACTGGGATATACGAGTTCCAACTATGTTATGGGATTACAAGACTACCACGAAGCGTCTACATAGGTATACCCCATTTCAACTGGTATATGGAAGAGAGGCAGTAGTCCCAGTTGAGTTTCTTACCCCAAGTTTATTCATTGAAAAAACTACTAAGATGACCAATGATTAATACCTTGTTGCATGGATTGGGGAACTGATGGAACTTGAGGAGGCTCATTTCTTAATATATTTTCACCAAAATGTGGAGAAATCCTAACAGAAGGCTTGGCATGACCGACATATAAATTGTAAGTCATTTGTGCAAGGTGACCTAGTCATGTTATACGATAGCAATTATCATAAACATCTGGGGAAGCTATAGATGCATTGGATGGGACCATTTATAGTTGCAGAAATCCATGACTTGGGAGCTATCAAATTAGAGAAACTCAATGAAATTATTCAATCATGATGGGTGAATGGAGCATGCCCTAAGACTTACCTCTATACTTCATGAATAACATTTCGTTGCGCTCCTATCTTCGAGAGTGAGTTTCGTAGGTAGGATTTCCAATTCTATATTTGTTTTTCATTTTTGTCAATAAAATGGTGAAGTTTATAGCTCTCACCAATCCTAATATTCCAGCGGTCATTTCCAAGTCATCCAACCTAGATATGACCTTTGTGTCCAGGGAGGTCTAAATCAAATCTTTTCGTATTTAGTGTTTCCCATGTTCGACTTATTTTCCCTCTCTCTGTCATTTTGGGAGTTAGATGTCATTGGTACTTTCTCGCATGTCATCTTGTCATTACCAGTCAGAATCATTTAAAACTCACCAACTGTTAGTCCTTTTTCGATCAATTTTTGGTGCGACCATTACTTTTTCATTTTCCTTTTGACATTGTTACCGTTTTTTTGTTTGCAATCTTAATTACCAAAATATCCCTTGGATTTTTCCGCATTCAGGGGTCATCTCCGACATTAAGGCTTGGTTATTTATATGCTATCACTCTTAATGAATTTCAAGTGCATCATTTCCTGCATGTTTCTTCTATACTCCCCATTACTCGATGACCCAACGATTATTGTGTTTTCATCCAGTTTCTTGCACATTTTGTCTTGGAGCCCATTGAGAAACTTGTGAGCCCTCGGCCACAACTCTGTCTACATGTGCTATTTTTTTAATCAAAGCAGGCCTATTACAATGGTTCACATAGCTGGTCGGGGGGCCCTCCCAAAAACCATTGTTCTGACCGAGTTTATTGATATATAGGTCACCATTCAAGGCTATATGTATTGGGAAGGTCTAACAAACCCATTTGGTCGACCTTGATTTTACTAACGCTGCAGAATATCCACACGTGGCCATCCACTCATTTATGGATTGTGTCACATTGTTGGACAAAGAATTCTAATGGAAATGGAAACCTAATTTCATATCTTTGTGGGATTCCACATTGATGTGTCTTCATGACCTATCAGTCTTCAACACTATTGGCGAAGTTGCCTGGTGCATGAAGATCCTCATCAACCGAGTGCACACTGGTGCCTTACGGTTAGATAAGGCCTACCCAATCTATGTGGAGAATATACATAAGATCACAAACTTGTCTATGGAAGGGCATGCTGTTATAGATGGATTCCATGGCTTGTGAAAACATGAATATAAGAGGGAGGAGCTTATTATTTATGAGAGATATGGAACCAAACAGGGGGTTTGTGGCATGTAGATTGCACCGATAAAGGATGAACAAGTTTGCATGGCTTGCTACCTTATTGTTGGGAAAGTATTGAGGAATTACACTCGAAACGAGTGTACCCTTGGTTTTATAGTTGTAGTAGAGTTAAGTAATACTGTCACACCCTTAAATTGGTGTGACTATCTACTCATCAAATGTTACAATCTTGCGCATATGCACACGAAAAAGTGAGGTACTTCATCTATGGATATCTGTTGGTATCATTTTCTATTTGGAAATGGTAGCTTCCAATGGGTCACAACATATCCCATTCTCCAGAAGGTCATTTCGATGAATGTTTCAACCCTTGGAGTAGTTTCACTGCTACCAATAACTTGATCGCTCACATTGTAGTCTTCCCGTTGATCCGAATTTAGGAGTGGAATGAACTGATCAACAGACTGAATACAATAAACAAAGAGATATGCAGAACAAAAAAAATATTCAGTGAACAATATCTTCTATTGAATAAATGAAATAGGATGAAACTATAAATCTGCAGAACTGAAACACTTGCTTGAATGGTGGTAGCTATCTTTGAGAAGAGATGTGGCTGATACACGCATACTTATGAGAAAAATGACTACCATGAGGCTCCAGAGGCCTTTTTGATATTACTCATGAATTCCAAAACCCTAGACATCCAAAAACCTAATCCTAGGAGGTGAAATGCCAAAAGTCATGTGGGCCCCTATGGGTAAGTTGGTACCTCAACTTCCCTAGGTCATAATTTTTGCATACAACCTCTATTTTAGGTGTCTGATAGCCCGTTGGAAAGGTCTTTCATAGAAATACACACTACACCATCAAACTTTGACTCCGTGTATAGTTTGACTGTGGCGAGCCAAAAAAAACACTGTTTAGGGCTCCAAAATGGCCCTGGAAGTACAACAAGATATGATGACATGAAAACATAAAAAATAAGCTAGTTGGATTAGGTGAGAAGCCACTAGTATCCACCTGGAAGATGTGTAGGTATTCATACAACCCCAAAAGTGTAGAACCCACAATTACAAAGAAGTAGAAAAGAACGTACTGAACTAAAAAAAAAAAGAGGAGCCAGTTGGAATAGGTGGGTGGCCACCAATATCCACCTAGATCAATCCTCCCCCCTTAGGAAGAAATGGTCTCCATTGAATTGAGTTCCCCCATCAGGTGAAGAAACTTTTGTTGAATTTGGTGTCAGGTGAGCCACTTTCCTTGGTGTAGGAGCTGCGCTGCCCTGACAACCCGATAAATTTGGATCCTCTGTTGGAGAGTGCCCTTGACCTGTGTGTCCATTATCCGATCAGTGGATACCTATTCCATGCAGTCAGGGTGGAGCTCTTTTGGTTTCATCTGTTTTGTGATCTCCGAGGTGTCTAATAATGGTGGAAAATATGGCTGAAGGAGGTCCACATTGAACACTGGGTGCAAGCCAAGGAAGGGTGGAGTGTTTATCTCAAAATCATTGCTACCCATAGCCTTGGTGATTGTGTAAGGCCCATAGAGAAGTGGCCGAAGCTTCCGATAGGGCTTTCTAAGACACTCTTTTTGTAAATGTAACCAGGCCTTGTCTCCAACCTGAAACTTGTACGGTACCCTATGTTGATCATGGCGCTACTTGTACTTAGCATTGGATTTCTGGAAAATATCCTGAACCTGTTGGTGGATGCAATGAATCTGCTCAATGAATCTGGTGGATTTGTCAGTCTTAGACTGAACATGGGAAGAGTATTCCTGTGTGGTGGAAAGAGGTAGTGCAACATCAATGGGACCCAAGGTTTGGAATCCTAGCCCCACCTGAAATGGGGTATGGTTAGTGGAGCTATGAAGAGCCTTGTTGTAACTATGATGAACATAGGGGAGACTCTCATCCCATCTACGTGGATGATTAGAGTTGTACATGTGTAGGATGTGCACATCATTCGATTGATGACCTCTGTTTGGATATCTTTTTAGGGGTGGAAAGCAATGTATTTAGTGAGCTTGGTGTCCAACAGTGACCAGAGACTCGACCAAAATGTGCCGAGGACCCTGATGTCCCAGTCAGAGATGATGGTCTGTGGTATCCCAAAATGAACTCACACTTGTTTGAAGAATATCTGGGCAGTATCTGTCGCTGTGATATTCTTATCGCAGGATGTGGGGATGGACATCTTCGAAAATCGATCAATGACCACAAATACACATCCATTGCCTTTCTTGGTGGACGGAAGGCCAAACATGTAATCCATTGAGATGGATTACCAAGGCTTCTCGAGAGTAGGAAGATGGGTGTATAAGCCTTTCTTCTTGATGTCTAGCTTGGAAATGGCACAATAAGTGCAAGATCTGATATAATTTCCGACGTCCTATCGAAGTTTTGGCCAATAAAAATGTTTCTGAAGAACGACCACAGTTTTCTCCATGCCAAAATGTCCTGCCATCCGACTGTAGTGGGATTCCCAAATCATCTTTGCACACTCACTTGTAGGAACACATAGATGGACCAGATGGCATAATAGTCTGCCCTAAATGAGAAAATTGGTGACAGTCACGCTTGTACCCAAGAGCTGATAGGTGGTGGTGAATTTCAGATCTTGCTGATAAAGTTGGGGCCACTGAGATACCTCATGTCCACAGGAATGCAGCACAATGGTGAGTGCATCCACAGGAGGTCGACTGAGGAAGTCAATGAAATGATTTGAGATCCCTATCTTATACTTAATGTTGAAATGGAAATGCTGCAGGTAGTTGGACCACTTCTCATGGCGGTCGTTTTGCAATTTCCCTTGTGTATGTATGAACTATAGAGGCTTGTGATTAGTGTTAATGATCGTCTCCTTTCCCAGAATGTAATTTTTCCATTGATGACAGGCTTGTACATTGGAATACAATTCCTTGTCATAGGTGGGGTATTTACGGATAGTATCTAAGAGTGTCTCACTATGGTATGCCACTGGATGATCGTGCTGAGTGAGAATTGCTACCACAACATAGTCAGACGCATCAGTGTCAATCTCAAATGGTTGCTACAGACTGAGCAAGGAGAGTACTGGAGCTGAGCACAAGTGATGCTTCATATGAACGAATGCTTGTTGTTGTTCCTTCCCCCACACTAAATTTTCCCTGCCACCGCCCTTGGTCACCTGACTGAGGGCCCATGCAATATGGGATAATCCCAACATGAACCATTGGTAGAAGTTGGCCAGTCCCAAGAAGCTCTGAAGATCGGTTAGTGTGGTCGAGGCTGGCTAGTCATGGATGAGTTGTATCTTAGCTGGATCAACATGTACCCCATTCTCATCAACAATGTAGCCCAATTATCGGACCATGTTCATGCCAAAATATCATTTTTCCAAGTTGTCATATAGCTTGTGCTGCCGTAGAGTGCTCAAAACCTGTTGAATATGTCACATGTGCTCCTCCCAAGTTTTGCTGAAGATGAGGATGTCATCCAAATATACCACCACGAAAGATTTGGTGAAGGGTCTCAATACATCATCCATCAACCTCATGAAAGTGGTTGGTGCATTTGTTAAGCCAAAGGGCATGACCAACCGCTCGAGGAGATCTTCTTTAGATTTGAAGGTTGTCTTCCATACATCAGTTGGTTCGATGGGAACCTAGTGGTAGCTAGACTTTAGGTCAATATTGGTGAAGACATTTTCCCCCTTGAGTTGGTCAATGAGGTCATAAATCCTAGGAATTGGGTACCAGTTCCTGACTGTGATTTTGTTCAAGGATTTGTAATCAATGCAGAGTTTCCAAGTCTCGTCCTTCTTCTGCACCAGTACAATTGGACTTACGCAAGGGGAGGAGCTAGGTCTGATGAGCCCCTTTTGAAGAAGCTCTTGGATTTGACGCCTGATTTTTTCATTTTCCATCAGTGAGTGATGATAGACTGGTCCATTAGGTAGAGGTTCATTGGGGGTCATATCAATTGTATGCTTGACTTGGTAGTGCGTCGGTACCCCGGTGGGTGAGGAGAAGATGTCTCTATATTCTTCCACGATCCTGTCCACTTGATTCTGCTGGAAAGAGAGGCTCTGTGTAGAGGCCACAGACGTGGTGGTGACCTTCTACTTATTACGAGCACAGATCACAAAGAAGACAAACTTCTTAGTCTTTGAGATGACCTTACTTCATTGCTTAGCATAGATTAAAAAAATAGAGGTAGGCGACACTACCTCTGGTATCCTGTACAATTGTCTTCCCAAAGTAATAATAACACTGAAGGGTCTAGAATCATACACAACATGATGCTTCCACAAATATGGTTGTACTAAAATAACATCACAAAATTCAAGGGGAGTAATATCACACAATACCTCATCTTTTAAAGGCTTGATGCTATAGGGTAGATGACATTGTTGGTTGACACATAGATCTCTTCCTTAGTGAACCTAGCCGATGGTGTACGGATGCGGGTGCAATGTCATTGGTAGGTCTAACTGCTTGAATACCTCTGCTGAAATTAGGATCTTCTGACTTCCACTATCGAAAATGAAATGAAGCAGAGCCCCCTTTACCCACATTTGTGAGTGAAAGAGGCGTTCCCCTTCCTCTGGTTCTTCTGGTTCGCTTGGCTGAACTTTGGTGGTAGAGAAAGTGGCACTAAGTTCAACATCGATAATGTACTTACCTCCTTTGGGATTTGATTCAGAATTAGAATCAACTTCTAACTCGAAATCCTTTAGCTCGACCACGAGTGACTGCTTGGAGTTACATTCTTCAATGTTGTGCCAAGGGATTTTATGGTACTCACACCATTTTCCCATGTCCTTCTTCATCTTCTCATTGCCATTCTTGTGTTGTATCTTGGTCTGGTTGTCCTGAGAGTGGCCATATTTTATCTATCCCTTGCTTTGTAGGTTGGGGTTGCCTTTGCCCTGCTTTGGCTATGAGGAGTTTGCAGATCCAAACTCTCACCTCTTCTACTTAAATTTCTTCTCGATCTTGACATCGTATCTATAAGACATACCCAATGAGGTAATGTCTAGAAAATCCATTTCTGTTTGAATGTATCTATGCAAACAACGATGATATTTGATCACTATATGTCACTTAGAGTCTTTGATACCCAATTTGGTGCATAGGGTATGGAAAATATTGGTGAAATATGGTACTCTCTGGTCCCTTTCTTGATGCAGGGTGGTCCATTTGGTGTACTGGTCCTTGTAGCTTCCAACAGGGTAGTATTGTTATTTAATGGAATTTCGGAAGAAATCCCATGTAGGGGAAACCACAAATATTGTAGATTCCTCTATGTCCCTTTGCTCAGAGTAAGTGTCCCACCAATCCTTAAGATGAGGGATGAACTTGAGTAGTGAAAAATTAATATTTTCCCTATTGGAAAAATTGTGGACCCAAAAATACCCTTCAAGCATATTCAACCATTTATCTACAACATCCACATCTATCGGTCCTTCAAATAATGGAATATCAAAATTTACCTGTACCTTGAAGAGGGTTGCATTTCCTCTTGATGAAGATGCTTCTCTTGTGGGCAGCCGCTGAAGGATCTATGAAAATTTGTCCATCATTTCATTCCTTTGTCGCAAGGGCTTCCTCGAGCAACATTTTAAAAGGATCTCCTGCTCCATCATCTTTCTTTTCGTCTCTCATGGGTTGTTATCGGGCTTGTAACACCCAAGGTTTTGAACCCCCATTTTAAATAATGTATTGTTACAATGTTGAGAGGCCTGAGTGCCCAAACAATTATTAAAAGGCTAGTGTGCCCAAGACATGTAATGTTTTTATCATTATTAATAATAAATAACTTGTTGTCTGCTATACAGACAAGGAATAGAGTTATCAGGGGATATGATTCCACAATAGAGGGGGCTTGAGGGGCTAAGTGTTTATTCCTATTCTAATTACCCTTTTTGTTTAAGGAAGCGGGATTGATTACATGATCTTCTTGGGGAAGCCCAGGAGGTTATTGATTCCCCACGAAGTTACTTAAACCCGAATCTGGTCTTATGGGGGGGGGGTTCGACTGATGGATTGTTCTCTGATTTCCTATACGTTCACTCATTTCCCTCATGAAATTTCATGCACTCTCTTACCCATTCAGTGATCCATCCTCATCTGCATCTTGGCTTGGGGAAGGGACTTGAACTGCTGAAGAATTAGCCATGGATAGTTGGCTGTATTGGTCGCTGGTGTGATCCAGCCATGACTTGAGGCCTGCATGTCTGAGATGCATTGGCCTATGCCCAGTGTTTCTCGCAATTGAGTCCCTAGAGTTCTAGCATTGAGATTTTGGACCAGCTATGCTGGAGGCCTAGAAAATAAAGGAGAAGAACCGCCTGAGGGACTATGTGGTAGAGAAGGGTGGAGGTCCATTCTCTTGGGTGGTACAGGCTGGGTAGAAGAGAGTTGGGTACTTGGATTGTTGTGGGTGTTGGGAAACCTGTGAGAGCTTGAGAGCTGATTAGTTTGGTAAGCCAAGTACACTCTGTAACCTTCCTTGTGTATTCATAAACCTGGCTCAGGGGTGACACTGCTGTTGAGATTTGGAGCAATGGTGTTTACAATTGGGTGGAATGTCCTTGGTCTGTAGCCAATTGGTGTCATATTTCATAAAGATAAGTGCTCTCTCTTATGGTATCATTTACATGTATATGAATGTATTTCTGATGTATATTTAATTATCGTTTAATTGAATCTTTAGACTATGCATGCTTGTTGTTTTTTGATGTCCATGTCATTAAGGTTTTTTATTTTATGAATCCTTAAATATTAAAAGGTATCACTAAGAGGAAGAAGTCCAAGGGCAGGCTTGAAGGTAGCATGCCCTAGACTGTGGGTGGCTAGGGAATTTACAGAATGGTATCGAAGCTTCTGGTTGAAACATTGGGACGGGTCTGTTGATCAGAGTCTCGAGGTCAAGATCACACTCTGACCATGAAGTGGAAAAGCTCATGAGGAATGGCATTGTAGAATCTACACAAGAGATAGAACGTCATAGAACCTTTATAAGGGTTCAAAGGATCATGATCGTCCCCTTCGAATTCATAAGTGATTGCCACTGTAGGATCAGGAGAAATCTGGGATCGTTTTACCGGAGGACAGGTGAACATGGGTTGTCTGATGTCAAGGAAGAAAGGGTTAAGGTCACAACTGTCAGATCCCATTGGAGAGTGAGATCAACGGAAATAATTCATTGCGGGGAACCAAGTTGCATGTGAGATAATTTCCCAAGGAGGTCCCACAATCCAAACCACGGTTTCACAAAGGGGCTACGTGTTAGCGTCAAGAGAATTGTGGGGAGAAAAGCGGGTTACTCCAAACCGCCAATGCATACCACCAAATTTTGAAAGGTAGTAAGTGATGTGACATGTTAGGGCTAGAACATTGAAACTTCATATAACTGAAGTAGATATTGACCATCGACCACCAAGAGGTACATTTCAGTAGATTAGTAACTCCAGAGAAATCTGTTCGAGAGGTTTTTAGTTGAGATTTGAAACTCCTGAAGCCCGGAGAGCTGGAGTAAATATCAAGTGTTGGATCACCCAAGGTAAATCTGGGCCGTCTGATCTAGAAGAGATGTGGCACAGACCTATGGACTTCGTGTGAAGACCCGAAGTGAATCTTAGTTGTCCGATCTAGGAGGAGACATGGCGACAGATTGGCTAGTTCAGGAATTCGGAGTTCGAGAGAATGGGAAGTATGTTAGTTTTGAAGCTCTCGAAGCCCGAAGGGCCGAAGTGGTGGGGCACGATGAAGTCACCTGGAGGTTATGTGGACCCTGGAATTTTGAAGTGACGTAGCTTGCATATGTCACCTGGGATGATGTGGAAACATGGGATGTGTGCCATGTGTTAGTAATTTTTGAGCATGCAGAGGATTGAAATGTCAGCTAGGATGTGACATGTGTCACACGCTGGGTTGGACCACGTGTTTGCTTCCAGTATTTCATTGCGTGGCGATCGATCGTGGACTTCGGAGAAATTACTTTGAATTTTTTTAGTTGAGAGTTGAAACTGCCGAAGCTCGGAGAGCCGAAGAGCCGAAGTAAACGACGATCGTTGGATCATCCGAAGTAGACTTGAACCATCATATCAGGAGAACATGTGGCATGAAGCTGTGAATTTCAGGTAAGGACCCAAAGTAAATGACGATTTTTAGATCACCCGAAGTAATTCCCCACCGTTTGATTCAAAAAGGGTCATGCGGAAGAATCCCGTGTATGTCGAGAGAAGTAAAGTTTGAGACTTGATAATTCCAAAGTCTAGAATTCTGAAATGACCACAACCGTCGATCTGGGAGAGGTAAATCGGAATTGTTGGTTCCCAAGAGGTATATATTGTTCATTTGTTTAGGAGCACCATCAATATTGCAAGATCAAGGGTCACCTCACATTGCAGGGATAGAAGGTTCTTGGTATTTACAAAGTCAAGGGTGGGCCTCAATCGAGACCACAGTTTTAGAAAAAAGACACGTGGTGGCTCGGGGTGAATTGCAAGGCGAAAAGCAGTTTAGTTCCAAACCACCTTTGAGCATGGACACAATCGCACATCTACGTGAGGTCACCGCCTAAGGTCACATCTAAGGAGGGGCGAAGAAAGAACAAGAGCTAGTGCCAACTTTGATATTTTCACAAGGGCAAAGGAGAAGGTCACGAGGGCCATCAGACCTGTGCTAGAGAGCTGGAAGGGCCTGTGTTTAGATACAGAATGAAACCAGGAAGGTTTCAGAGAGACAATTTGGCTCATAATTGAAGACCCTTGACTAGGAGGTGGCACGACCTTAGGAGAGAAGGGGGTCTGGACTAAGAAGCAAAAGGAACTGTATCATTGTTGAAAATTTTGTTTATCATATGTGTAATTCTAACAAAATGGTCGCTTGCACATTTTGAAAAATTAAGGGGCTTAAGAACATCAGATCAGGATGCATATTGAGGAAACAAAAGAAGGAGAGAGAGCCTCCAATCATGATAAGGAGGCCAAAGGCCAGAATACTAGAGTTGGTAATGCAGAGATAGAGTCCAATGGATGCAAGGGAAAAGGAGAGTAGGAAATGTTGACAGAAACGGTAAGAAGCCTGAAAATGGAAGTGCAGAGCTACAAGGCAGACATTGAGAGACTAATGAGAGAGAAAAGTTAGATAAATTCTCGAGTGTTGTAGAGCTTAAATCAGTTGTAGAGACAAACGAAGAAGTGATCAAACTCAAGACAAGTGAAAGAAGGTAGGTACCATGAAAGAAGGGATGATCATGGAAGAGTTGGTTATTCCAAAAGTGCTAGCAGAGCTCATGGACACCACTCACTTCCTTACTGAGAAGGAAAGTTTTATGCATTGAAAGATCCCATAAGTAGTCCAGAGGTGTCTCCTGTCAGACACCAAAGAAGGAAACAAGAGGTAGATAGTTTGCAAGAAGATATGTGGAAGCTCAAGCCACCTTCCTTTGAGGGTGAAAGAGAAAGGGAAGATGATGCCGAAGCATGGTTTCTTGGGCTCAGGAGATATTTGCAGTTGCATAACTATTCATCCAACCTGGAAGCCAGGATTGCCACCTACCATTTACAAGGGAAAGCTGCAATGTGGTGGGACCAACTGAAGCAAGTGGAACATGTTAATGAAAGTAAGATCACTTGGAAGTAGTTCAATAAGTAATTCCAGAAGGAGTTGCTATTTTGATTGATTCAGGAGAAATTCATTGCTACATTGATCCTAAGATAGTGGATAGATTACATTTGGAGAAATGTAAACTTGGAAAAGCAAGTTTGGTTCAGTTAGCTACTGGAACCAAAAGAAGAATCCATGATATGGTCAAAAGTTGTTCAATACATCTTAATGGCATGAATACTAGTATTGATCTAAATATCATACCATTGGGGTCTTATGATATTCTGATTGGAATGGATTGGTTGGATAAGCATCATGCTGTCCTAGATTGTCATAATAAGAAATTTACATGTCTTGATGGAAATGGAAAACATAGCAAGGTGAAAGGAGTTCCAAGACCCATCTCTATAAGGGATATTTCAGCCTTACAACTAAAAATATGTTTTATAAAAGGGTGTCAATTGTATGCAACTCATGTGGAAGAGCCAGATAATACAAAGGAGCCAAGCCTCAAAGATTTTTCGATACTATAGGAATTTGAAGATGTATTCCAAGAAATACCTGAATTGCCACCAATAAGGGAGATAGATTTCTCAATTGATTTAGTGTCAGGAGTTTCTCCAGTGTCAAAAACACCTTATAGAATGAGCACACTAGAGTTAAAAGAATTACAAATGCAGTTGGAACAATTGTTGAAGAAAGGGTACATATGTCCAAGTGTTTCACCTTGGGGAGCACCAATACTTTTTTTCAAAAAGAAGGATGGAACCTTGAGGCTGTGTATTGACTTCCAACAACTGAACAAGTACACTATAAAGAACACGTATCCTCCACCTTGAATTGATGACCTATTTGACTAGCTAAGAGGAGCAAAGATATTTTCAAAAATTGACCTGAGGGCAGGATACCATCAGGTAAGAATCAAGGAAGAAGACATTCATAAGACAACCTTTTGGACCAGGTATAGGCATTATGAATATGTAGTGGTTCCATTTGGACTAACCAATGCACCAACTGTATTCATGTCCTTAATGAATGTCATATTCAGAAATTATTTGGATAAGTTTGTTATAGTGTTCGTGCATGACATACTTATCTATTATCAGTTTGAAGAGGAGCATGAACATCACTTAATATTGGTATTGCAAGTACTAAGAGAACATCAGTTGTATGCCAAGTTGAGTAAGTGTTCTTTTTATCAAAAGTAGATACATTACTTGCGACACATTATTTCAGAGCACAACATAACAGTAGATCCAGAGAAGATCGAAGCCATTAGAGGATGGCCAACACCCAGAAATGTGTCAGATGTCAAATCTTTTATGGGATTAGCTGGCTACTACAGAAGGTTCATAGTAGGGTTCAATAAGATTTCTCATCCCACCACTTCTTTGCAAAAGAAGGGAACTAAATTTGAATGGACACTCAAGTGTGACAAGGATTTTAATCTATTGAAGGAATTACTTACTATTGCACCTGTGTTAAATATTGTTGACCCAAATGAAAGTTTTGTGTTATGTATAGATGCATGTAAGGAAGGACTTGGGGGAGTCCTCATGCAAAATGGAAATGTGATTGGATATGAGTCCAGAAAGCTTAAGTAACATGAGAGGAACTATTCCACCCATGACTTGGAACTTGCTACCATTGTTCACACCTTGAGGATGTGGAGGCATTATCTCATGGGGAAGAAATTTGAATTAAGGACAGACCACATTGGCCCAAAGTATCTTTTCGAACAACCGACCTTGAATGCTAGGCAAACAAGATGGCTGGATTTTTTAAGTGAATATGACTTCGATATCAAGCATATCAATGGAAAGGATAATAAAGTTTCCGATGCACTTAGTAGAAGAGTGCATATCATGCATGCTACTGCTGTCAGTATGCATCAGTTAGACTTGAAGAGAAGGATTTTAGATGGTCTTGTTACATACCAACATTACCTATAGGTAAAGGAAAACTTACAACAAGGAGATGTACAACAAAAAATAAAGGAGTATGAGATAAAAGAAGATAGATTACTTTGGCATAAAAACAGAATCTATGTTCCTATTTCTGGAGGACTGGGGAATTTGGTACTGAAGGAAATGCATGATGTTCCCTATGTTAGACATCCCAGTTACAAAAAAATAATTACAGCAGTAAGAAGCCAGTTCTTTTGGCCGAGAATGAAGAAGGATGTTGCTGATTACATCGCTCGATGTATGGAATTTCAGAAGGTGAAGGCTGAGCATAGGCACCCAACAGATTTGCTGCAGCCATTGCCAATTCCAGAGAAGAAATGGGAAGTGATCACCATGGATTTCATCACAGGTTACCTAGAACGAATAAGCAACATGATTCAATCATGGTGGTGGTTGAAAAATTAACAAAGGCTGCTCATTTTGTTCCTATGAAGAGAACCCATACATCGACTAATATTGCATAAATTTTCATGAAGGAAATTGCTAGGTTGCATGGGATACCTAGGACAATTGTCTCGAATAGAGATACAAAGTTTGCCTCCAATTTCTGGAGGGGATTGTTTAAAGGATTTGGCACAAATCTAAACTTTAGAAAAACATATCATCCCCAGATAGATGGGAAAACAGAAAGAGTCAATCGAGTAATTGAAGACATGCTGAGAATGTATGTGATGGATAAGCCATATAATTGGGAATATTGCTTACACTTGGTTGAGTTTGCATATAATAATGGGTATCAATCTTCATTGAGAATGAGCCCATTTGAAGCCTTGTATCGTAGGAACTGCGATACTCCAGTAAGCTGGTACAACCTAGCCAGAGTTGCTCAAGGACATGGAAGACAAGGTGGTCAAGATCAAGAAGAATTTAAAGGCAGCTCAGGATAGAAAGAAAGTCTATGCAGAGAAGAACAAGACAACTAAAGAATTTAAAGTAGGGGAGCATGTACTTTTGAAAGTAAAGCCCAAGAAAAGCTCTTTGAAATTGGGTAGTTGTACAAAGATGGCATCCATATTCTGTGGTCCATTTGAAATATTGGATAGAATAGAGTCAATTGTATACATGCTTGCATTCCCTTCTTCCATGAATGTGCATAATGTATTTCATGTCTCTTTACTAAAGACATATGTACATGATCCTAACCATGTTATTGATTGGCATCTGATTTAGGTAGAGACAGAGGGAGATTTTTAGGTTCATCTAGTGTGGGTATTGGACAAAAACATCAAAATGCTCCGGAATCGAGTTATAGTGATGGTAAAATTTTAGTGGACCTTCTACGGTCCTGAAGATGCTACCTGGGAGCATGAAGATGCCATGAGGGCAGAGTACCTGCAACTTTTTGAATAAATTTGAGATTTTGATCTCTATTTTGTATATGCACTAAGGACAGTGCCAAAATAAGGGGGAGGGGATGTAACACCCTAGGTTTTGAACCCCCATTTTAAATAATGTATTGTTACAATGATGAGGCCTCAGTTCCCAAACAATTATTAAAAGGGCAGTGTGCCCGAGACATGTAATGTTTTTATCATTATTAATAATAAATAACTAGTTGGCTGCGAGACAGACAAGGACTAGAGTTATAGAGGGCTACGATTCCACAAGAGAGGGGGATTGAGGGGATAAGTGTTTATTCCTATTCTAATTATCCTTTTTGTCTAAGGAAGGGGGATCGGTTACATGAGCTTCTTGGGGAAGGCCAGGAGGTTCTTGATTCCCCACAAATTTAATTAAACCCGCCTCTGGTATGATGGGGGGGTTCGACTGATGGCTTGTTAACTGATTTCCTGTATGTTCACTCATTTACCTCACGCACTTTCATGAACTACCTTATCCATTCAATGATCCATCCTCATCCACATCTTGGCTTGGGGAAGGGAACCGAACTGCTGAAGAATTATCCACGAATAGTTGGCTGTAATGGTCGCTGGTGTGATCTAGCCGTGACTTGAGGCATGCATGTCTAAGATGCGTTGGCCTGTGCCCTATTTTTCTCACAACTTCAAGTCTTGAGAGTTCCAACATTGATATTCTGGACCAACTGTGCTGGAGGCCCAAAAAATAAAGGAGAAGGACTGCCTGAGGGACTGTGGCAGAGAAGGGTGGAGGTCCATTCTCTTGGGCGGTACAGGATGGGTAGAAGAGCGCTGGGTAATTGGATTGTTGTGGATATTGGGAAACTTGTGAGATGTGAGAGATGATTGGTTTGGGAATCCAAGTACACTCTGGAACTATCCTTGTGGATTCATAGTCCTGGCTCGAGGGTGACACTGTTGTTGAGATTTGGAGTAGTGGTGTCTACGGTTGGGTGGAACGTTCTTGGTTTGCAGCTAGTTGGTGTCATCTTTCATAAAGATAAGTTCTCTCTATTATGGTATCATTTACATGTATATGAATGTATTTTCGCTGTATATTTAATTATCATTTAATTGAATCTTTAGACTATGCATGCTTGCTGTTTTCTGTTGTGCATGTCGTTAAGGTCTTTTATTTTATGCATCCTTAAATTTTAAATGGTATCGCTAAGAGGAATAAGTCCAAGGGCAGGCTTGAAGGTAGCACGCCCCAGCCTGTGGGTGGCTGGGGATGTTACAGGGCTCGATTAAACCGATCTTGCAACGACTTGATTGGTTCGAGTCCCAACTTCTTGTACCCAGATCTTGTCGGGGACATGGACGAAAATAAATAAATGAAGAGTAGACCGCTCTTATAGTAATGATTTGGATTTAGGAGCGAAACGAACTGATTAATAGAATGAATACAATAAACACACAGATATGAAGAAAAACACAAATATCCAGTGAACAATATCTTCTATTGAATACATGAAATAGGCTAAAATTGTAAAACTACATAACTAAAACACTTGCTCGAATGGTGGTAGCTATCTCTGAGAAGAGATGTGGTTTCTACGCACATTCTTCTGAGAATAATTATTACCATGAGGATTTTGAGGCCTTTTTGATATTACTCTTGAATTCCAAAACCCTAGATATCCAAAAACTAAACCCTAGGAGGTGAAACGCCAAAAGTCATGTGGGCCCTATGGGTAAGTTGGTACCTCAACTTCCTGCTGTTGTAAATTTTGCACACGACCTCCATTTTAGGCGCGTGATAGCCCGTTGGAAAGTTATTTCAAACAAATACAGATTACGCCATCAAACTTCGACTCCATCTATAGTTTGACTATGACGAGCCAAAAAACACTGTTTAGGGATCCAAAACGGCTCTGGAAGTACAACAAGATGTGCTGACATTAAAAAATACAAAATAATCCAATTGGATTAGGAGAGAGGCCACCAATATCCGCCTAGAAGATGTGTATGGATTTAGACAACCCTAGAAGTGTAGAACCCATAATAAAAAAGAAGTACAAAAGAATGTGCTGAACTAAAAAAAGATAAGAGGAGCCAGTTGGAACAAGTGTGTGGCCACCAATATCCATCTGGATCACCTGTAGTGGTATAATGAACTCATCTCCATAACACAACAACTGCGAATTATACAATCATTACTTAATCGGCACACACACAACATCTGGTTTAGAATGAACCATGACTATACTTTTGTTTGACCCCTTGAGGATGATCCAATGCTCTTCCATGTTAGATCGCTTCAATTTTACTCGGATGAGCCTCTGTTCGATAAAGGTTTCATTGGATGTCTAGGTGTTACTATCGAGAAAAAAAGGTCGAGCGTATCCTACACAATTTCTTCTCTCGTGCAATAGTTAGCTCTGACACATAATTCACATGTAGGGATTGGTTCAGAAGAAAGGGATCGATCATATTCTAGATTAGAAGAATGGGTAGATGAAGGAGAAGAATAAGTTCTACTAGGGAAAGCTATCCAAATCAAATTTTCTTCCATTTCGAACGATGGAATGATCTCATGAAATAAACTATGAGAAGGTCATGGCTTCTGTATTTCCTTTAAATAAGCAATGTACTGGTTCTCCCTATAAACCTACGACCAATATCATCATCACCTATGCCACTCCTCTGTCGTCCCTTACACCCTTGACCTGCACCATTTCCACCCCACCTCGCTCCACTACCCCCATTCTCTTTAATGTCCCACTTATACATATCAACGATGATCCACCAAATCCATTGAAATATACCCCCATCACTGAAGAAGTCACCACTCCACAACATAGTCTGTCCGCCAATACCCCACTCACCACTCCACCATCCCTTGGCCAAACCAACATTGATACTAAGGGGATTTCATCTAGTGATCCCTTTTCCGCTCCAACATGAAGTTTTGGTCCCAAGTTGACCTTTTTTCCACAAGTGTCGTGTAACATACCCATTACCAATATTAATAGAAACCAATCTGTAACACCCAACTTACTATTGAGTAACGCTATTCCAAAATATAGTGCAAAAATTCTACTCTATAACATTGCTCCATGTATAAATACCTGAAGTGACATGCTTGACCCCAAGCTGGGTTGTGCCACACAAATTTCCTCTTTTGACACAACTTATAACAACGAAAGTAACATAATACAATTGTGTGCAAAAGCATACTGGGCACACAACATTACTGTGTGTGTGATTCAATCTTAACATGTGATTTCTACTACACGCGCAACCATTCTGGTGTCACACATAAATTCTATTTTCCTTGTCCATGTGAATTGCTTCCTTGCATGCACAAGCAAATCCAGCCTCTTGTGTGCACATAGTATTTCCCTGTGCACATAACCATTCTAACCTTGCCTCGAAGACTCATGACCATTATTTTAAGGTTAACTTAATGAGAATAACTAACAACCACTGTCATACTCAAACACAACTACAAATATTGAATATCAACACCACACTTACATGTGCAAGAAACATTATATAGAATAACAACAATTAATTATATGCAACATCATACAAGAATTAAACCCATATTAAACATAGATAAATAAGAAAACAATAAATGATACAAGCCATAACGAACACTTATCTTTTATGAAAGTCACCACCTGTGTGCATAATGCAAATGTTCCTCCTAGCCATATACTGTTTTGCTGATATACTTTCAACAACAGTTCACCCCTGATCCAGGGCTTAACTCAACCAGGGAAAAATGATTCCTAATGCCAAGATAAGGTCTGATAATCAACAATAATTTTTAGTCCAAGGTGCCCACTGTTGAAACTATTCTACAATCTCTCATTCCCCACATGCCTATCCCACCCTGTAAGGAAGTGTTCCCCTTATTTGCTCAATAGTCTCTCGACTACCCCAACTCCCTTCCAGGGATTCAAAAAAAATCTAGATAGGAAGTTTCATATCCTTGCAACTAATGCCCAACACACCTGGGAACAATTCCCAACAAAACTCTCACCTGGAGAGATTGCTCACGAGATTGAAAAATCACCTCTTTGATAACAAATCTCTCACTTTGAGAGAATGATCATGGGCCTAAAAACATACCTCTTCGACATCAAATCTCTCACTCGGAGAGAATGCTCATAGGCCTGAAAAACCACCTCTTCGACAAAAAATAGTCTGGTTATCATATAGAAAACCCCTTGAAAATATTTTCTCTACAGATAAGGTAAGGGTTGTCTTTCCTTAGACGATTCGACCCCTTCTGCACATGAGAAAATGAGTGAAAAAATTCCCTAAAATACACTAAGGTCAACAATATATATTGCATGCCTTAAACTGAACACTTGTCACCTTTAGAACTGGATTCAACCACTTGGTGACTCATTCCCATCCGTCGGGAACTTGGGATAAATAAATATCCATACTTACACTTTTTTAAAATATTAATAAAATATTCCCTTGGACTTAAGACCCCCCATTTTCCTTTTCGGTGGATTTTGTCCCCTGTCTCTTTTCGTCTGATGTTTCTACACACAGTGATGTGATATTATTAATAACTTGAGGGTGATTACATTTTACAAGAATAGGTGCACTGGCCTATTTGTGTCTCGACTCACCAGCCACATAACCCCATAGGCTCTCTGGCCTTAAATACACACACACACACATGTATAACTCTGTTTGATGCGCACTTCTAGGTAATATTTGTGCACTTATCCAGGTGCACACAACACTATGGAATGTGTGCACCCTTCCCTTGATGCACAACCATGCACACTTAATTAGGTATGCCCAACTCTATGGAATGTGCACACCCTTTCTTTAATAACAATCCTCGCGCACTACTCAGGTGTGCGCAAAGCCAAAAATAGGTACCAAAGAATCACCAATTTATATGCACATTTACATTTACAATTGGTACCAACTACTCACCAACCTATATGTACAATTACAAATGGGGTTTGAATTATAGACATTACATTGCCCTCATTATTTATGTACATTCCTCAATGCATTATATACACATGTACATACAAAATTTCAAAAATATTTCAAAATATGCAAATACTTTGCCCGCATAGCATCCTCGTGCTCCCAAGTTGCATCCTCAGGACCATACCATCTCCATAGTACCTTTACTATATCCATGGATCGATTCTGGAGATGTTTTATTTTCCTTTCCAATATGCAAACTGATTGCACTAAAAAATCACCTTCTAGCTCCACCTGAATCACATTCCAATCAATAATATGATTAGCATCATGTACGTACTTTTTAAGAAATGATACATGGAAAACATTATGAATGCACAAGGATGTAGGCAATACAATAATATATGCGACATGACCAATCCTCTCTAGGATTTCAAATGGCCCACAACATCGTGTTGCAACTTAGAACAATTTTCCAACTTCAGTGAACTCCATCTAGATTTTACTTTCAAGAACACATGGTCACCGAATTTAAACTCTCTATGGGTTCTAACTTTAACTGTGCATATTTTCTTCTTGTCCTGGGAATCCTTTAAATTCTCCCTTATCTTTACCGTTTACTCCTCCATTTCCTGGAGTAGATCCGGCCCAACCACTGCGTGGTCTGCTGGGTTGTCCCAAGTCACTAGTGTGTTTCACTTTTTATCATAAAGTGCCTCAAATGGGCTAATGTTTAAATATGATTGATACCCATTGTTGTAAGAAAAATCTACCAAGTGAAGGTAGTCTCCCATTTTGATGGTTTATCCATCACATACATCCTGTGCATATCTTTAAACACTTGATTTACCCTCTCTATTTGTCCATCTGTCTTAGGGTGATATGCTATGCTAAAGTTCAGATTTGTCCCAAATCCTTTAAATAACCCTTTCCTAAATTTTGATGTGAACTTGGAATCTTTGTCAGATACACTTGTCTTAGGTACACCATGCAACTTATCAATTTATCGCATATATATTTCAACAATGTTGGATTCTTTGTGCACCGATTTCATTGAAATACAATGGGCAGCTTTAGTAAGCTTGTCCACCACTACCATAATAAAATCATGTTTCTTAGTAGTCCAAGGAAACTTAGTAATGAAATCCATGGTTACAACTTCTCACTTCCACTCAGTAATGGGAAAAGGTTGTAACAAACTGGTTGGATGTCTATGCTCAACCTTGACCTTTTGATATTCAAGGAATCTGGCAATAAAATTAACAACCTCCTTTTTCATGCTTGGCCAATAGTATTGGTTTTGACTGCAACAATTATCTTCTGGTAGCCTGAGTGTCCCACATAAGGAACTTTATGCATATATGACAATAATAAATTTTCAATTCCCGATCATTTGGCACATAGACTCTGCACATATACATGAGGATTCCATTTTCTTTTAGCTCATAACCTCCCAATCTCCGTTGCGACATACCTTGCTGTAAATTCACCTTTATGTCCTAATAGAGGTGCTCTGATTTGGAAACTTTTAAAATTCTTTCACACAAATCTGATTTGTACATGCTAATAGTTGTAGCATGCATTTTGTTCACCCTCATGCTAAGTGCATAAACCACCTTGTTCTCCTTTCCTCTAATATTCTTTATGTCAAAGTTATACTCATCGAGGAATTCTAACCACTTGATTTGTCTGGAATTTAAACTTAGCTATCCAAACTTTTACTTCAAACCACTATGGTTTGTTCTCAGCTCAAATATTTTACCCATGAGATAGTCCCGCCACATCTTCAAGGCATGCACCATGGATTCCAATTCTAAGTCATGAGTAGCATAGATCCTTTCATTCTATTTTAAATTTCTTTATTCGTAGCATATCACATGCACATTTTGACTAAGGACTCCCTCAAGCCCTTCTTTTCAAGAATCTGTACATATAAAGTCTTCATATGAATGAACAATTCACAAAATTGGTGTACTTGTCCACAAAATATTCAAGTGCTAAAAACTTCTTATACAATCATACGTCTACTCAAATCACACACCTTTCTTTTGCAAGGATGTAATTGGGTGCACAATTTTTGAGAAACCTTCAATAAAGCTTCTGTAATAAACTGCAAGTTCCATGAAGGACCTCACCTATGCGACCTTTCTTGGTGTTGGACATTCCTCAATGGCATTTGTTTTTTCTGGATCCATAGCTATTCCTTTCTTGGAAACGATATGACCCAATTAATGAATCTATCGCTGGTAAAATGATCACTTGCTCAAATTTTCAAACAATTGATGCTCCCTCAATACTTGTAGCACCATCCTCAAGTGTTGCTCATGTTCTTCTTCATACTTTGATTAAATAAGTATGTCATCTAAAAATACAATGACAAACTTATCTAAGTATTTTTTGAAAACTCCATTCATCAAACACATGAATACAACTGGTGCATTTGACAACCCGAATGGCACCACTGTGAACTTGTAATGCATGTACCTCGTTTTGAAAGTAGCCTCGCTGATGTATTCTTCTTTAATTCTCACTTGCTGATATCCATATCTGAGATCAATATTTTAAAATATTTGTGCACCCCGTAGCTGATCAAAGAGGTCATTTATCCTTGGAAAATGATACTTGTTTTTTACTGTTACTTTGCTCGACTTCTTGAAGTCAATGAAAAGTATCAACATGCCATCCTTCTTCTTCACGAACAATACTAGGGAACCCCAAGGTGACACACTTGGGCATATATACCCCTTCTTCAAAAGATCTTCAAGTTGCATATGTAATTACTTCAACTTTGGTGTACTCATCCTATAAAGATTCTTGGATACATGAGATGTTCCCGACATTAGATTTATAGAGAAATCAACATCTCTTTTTGGCGGCAACCTCAATATCTCTTTAAACACATCCTCAAATTATTTCAGTACTGCGCAGTCTTCAACATTTGGCACTTTATCCTTAGGTTCCTTCTCCATGTGCGTTGCATATACTTGAAATCCTTTTGTGTATATTTTCTTCAATTGTAAGGATGAAAATTATCATAATGTAGCATCCCCTTCTTTATTTGTTCCACCTTGCTTTTCATCTTGTATTCACAAGCCTTTTGGACAGTTTTTTCCTCCAATGTCTCAGGTTCATCATATTGTATCTTTTCACTGATAAATGAGGGAAACCCACTCAGGTAACTCTAAATTTTAACTTGCTCGTCCTTGATGAGTGCGACATATTTCAACAAATCTAATAATTTTCTTTCATACTCATCTATTGTCATACTCCCAAGATTGAGTTCAAATAACTCCTTCATTTTCTTGTCATAGTATCTATTGGTTAAATATTTCTTTTGAAAATACCTCTTGAACTCCCTCCAAGTAAATTTTTTTTCATCAATGTGTTGCACTTGCATGAACTGATCCCACCACATTGATGCTTTTCCTTTTAGCTGATAGATGGAAATTCTCCCTTCTTCCCATGTAGAATAATTATGCAGCTGGAAGTACTTTCTCATACCCAACAACCAAGTCTCTGCATCTTCATCCTTCTTGTGCCTCACCGTCAAATGTAGGAGGCTTGATCTTATTCATTTCTCGCTATAGCTCATCCACCCCAGTCCTTCTCTTCTGCTTTTTGTCAGGAGATGGACTTGAGATATTGAGCGCTTTCCTAAATGAATGATTTGGTGAGTGAGGGTGATACCTATCTATAGGAGTTACTTCACACACACCTAGGATTTATTTTTCCTAAGGTTTTCCCTTGTTTATTAGTCACAATTAGTCATTATCCAATCTCCTATATTTTAGGGGAGAATATTCCACCTGTATAATATTCTCTTTTAGTTGACACTTTGGTTTGACTAGTTGAGTTGAGTTTAGACGTTGCATTGGTTTTGTCACCATACAACATTGGTATCATCACCATGCTAATTCGACCTGGCCTTGGTATCATCACCAAACTGACGCATTATCCTTGATTCCCTGACTTAACTCCTCACTACTCTTTGTTCAGTCAATTAACTGAAGACTAGTTGACTAGTTAACTCAACTAGGTGGTAGTTCACTCCCGTAACTGCCTGAGAGACTAGACTAGGTGCCAGTTCACTCCTGTAATTTCTGGTGTGTGTCTAGATCACTTTAGACCACCACTATGGCACATTGGTTCTCCTCCACTACGCACTCATTGAGTTATACAGAGTATATCATGTGTAAATTATTCATTATTCAGAACGGTTAATGAGAATTCTTTCATTATTTCTCTCCTTCTTCTTCTTTCTCCAATTATCTCTACAAATGTGTGTATTATTGTTTATCTAGATATATTCTGTGTAGGTTCAACACATTTACATGGTATCATATCTTATGGATTGCTAAGAAAAAGATACACCAAAATTTTTTGCAGGTACACAAGATTGAAGACAACGGAAATATGGAATTCCAAAAAGAATTCATTCTTACACCTTACACCTATTTTTCATAGAAGGAGAAAATAGCCATACATGTTTGAAACATAGGGTTGTACAGGTTAACCTTGAATACAGATACAAAACTGGCATCATCCATAGAAAAATCCAAGTACTTAAATTGCATGGATGAGGCACTCAGAACAATTGGCAGTCTTATTTCTCCCAATCTCCTTTTTCATATATATTATTGTAAAACTCCCAATGAAGCCTGGAACACCTTGGAATGGATATTTGGAAAACAATATGAGATGAGGGGACACATGATAGAATTAGAGTTTCTCACATTGGATCCAAAAATCTTTTACAATATCCAAGATTTCTTTAGAAAATTCAAGGATTTACTGTCGCAACTCAAAGCTTGTGGGGTTGATAAATCGAAGGAGGAGAAACAAATGGTTCTCACCATTCTCTCCAATCTTGGTCTTGAATTCTATGTATTTGTATCCACATTCCATACTGTCAGATTTGCCTCTGGAGCCACCTGGAATATGCCTTCTCTTGAGGATCACTTTATCGAATCCTTGACACAAAAGAAAACCAAGCTCATGAACATGGGAACAATCAAAGGCCCAAGGGTGCATGCACTCACTGTGCATGATGGAAGCCACAAATATAAAAAATCTAAAGATAAATTAAATGTAAATCTCACACACATATGAATAAGGAAGGGTACACAAAACCCCTCACCGATGCCTCTGGATCCAAAGGGGAAAAGGGAAGAAAAGGGGAGAAATGCACGTACTATCACAAAGGATTCCATCCAGAATCCGCATGCATGAAATAAAAATAGATCCAATGTCTCAAATACTTCAGTAAAACAACCTTGGAGATCGTTTCCCCGAGGGTGCCAAGAAGAAGAATCCATAAGATCCGAATTCCAAGAAAGGTAATTCTAGCCATGCCTTGATTTCCATCAACTCCTCTCCTGATGCTTGGATCGTTTATTCAGGAGCATCACATCATATGGCTGAATCAAAAGCAATATATTATTCATTTAATGTATGCAAAGGTTCTCCTATTCTCATGGGGGACAACTCTTTTGTCGAAGTCACCGACAAAGGAAGGATTGAACTCACCAACGAAAGCTTCGAGGATGTGTTGCATGTTCCCAATATTTTTTTCAACCTTCTCTCCATGTATCAGATGATGAATACCGTTAATAGAAAGAAATTCATATTCACTCCAAATTCTGTTGACATATATGACATGAAAACCAACTCCAGGGTTGCTACCGCTGAGGTAAATCATTAGTCTAGATTGTATACATTTTATGAATTCATTGAACTTGATTCTTCTTTACTGCTTACTCATGCTGATGAAAGTAGTAGGATATGGCATGAAAGGTTTGGAAATTTTAATTTTAGATACATGCAACAACTTAGCAAGAACATATTGGTTGAAGGTCAACTAGACATCCATTTCTCCAAGGGAGTATGTGAGGGATGTGTTCTCGGAAAACACCCTTAAGAGAAATTCGACAAAGGAAAGTCCGAGCAAGATTCCACACCTTTAGATATGATACATAGTGACCTTATGGGTCCTTTTACACATCCATCCATCAACAAATAGAGGTTTTTTCTCATTTTTGTTGATGATTTCTCACATTTTACTTGGATCTACTTTCTCAGGCAAAAATCCAAGGTCTTTCAACACCTCAAAGATTTCAAAGCCTTGGTTGAGACACAGTCCGAAAACAATATCAAAGTCCTTCGAACTGATAACAGGGGAGAGTATGTGATTCATGAGATCCACAATATTTTCCATGAGGCATGGATTTAGTTGCAACATACAGTTCCCTATACTCCACAGAAAAATAAAGTTGCTGAGTGGAAAAACTGATCTCTAAAGGAGATGGCATATTGCATGCTGCATGCAAAGTCTCTACCACAGAGACTATTGGCCGAAGCACTTAACTGTGCAACATACATCCAAAATAGATCTGCCCATAGATCTATAAGGATAAGACCCCCTATGAGGCTTGGAGTGTCTTCAAACAGAAAATGACCAACTTTCGCATTTTTGGTTCACATGCATGGGCCATGATTCACTCTGAAAAGAGGAAGGAACTTGATCCACAGAGCACTGAGTGCATTTTTGTTGGATACCTCGACGGTGTGAAGGGATATCAACTTCTTGATCTTTCCTTGGACCGACTCTTCATTGAGCGTAGTGTCCAATTCGAGGAAAGTGTCTTGTAGACCCAACTCTCCGAGCTGATGAGCATGCACATGCTGAATTTTCTTCAGATGAGAGTTCTGATTCAGATGACTCAGATGATTCAGATTTAGATTCAGTACATTCAGATGTAGATTCAGAGCATCTAGATGCAGTTGCAGAGCCAGAGCTGAGGCCCAAGTGGGCACAAAATACTCTTCAGGATGTAGGGGATATCGTTGGTGATCCAACCGACACTAGGATGACTCGATATGATTTCAAGGAGCATCCTGTTGCACTCACTGCCACTGAACCATTTCCCTCCAGACATATTTTATTGGTTCAATCTTCAGATCCATAGTCTTATGGAAAGGCTACTAGAAATCCCTTTTGGGAATCTGCCATGCAGGAGGAGTACAACCCCTCCTCGAGAAACAGACATGGAATCTGGTTCCCGTTCCTTCTGGGAGGAAACTTGTCAGATGCATATGGGTCTACAGGACCAAGAGTGCAGCGGATGGACAGATCAACAGATACAAAGCTAGGCATGTTGCTAAAGGATTTCAACAAGCTCATGGTATTGACTATGATGAGACCTTCACTTTAGTAGCGAAGATGGATTCCATACGATTGACACTTGCCATTGCAACAACCAAGGGATGGGAAGTCCATCAGATGGACATGAAGAATTCATTCCTTCATGATGATCTCTTTGAGGATATCTACATGGAGCATCCCAAGGGATTTATGCAGGACTCATCTTTGGTCTGTCGACTGAAGAAGTAACTTTATGGCCTCAAGCAGGCTCTGAGGGCATGGTATGGCAAGATGGATTCCTACCCATTTTCATAGAACGTTGTACGTTGTAAATCAGACCCGAATGTATACATGCTCAGGATGACTAATTCACTTCTACTTTTAGTTCTATATGTCGATGATTTACTGATCACCGGGTGCTCGAATTCAATGGCTATTGTAGTCAATATGATTCTACATGATAGGTTTTTGATGACAGACATGGGTCCGCTACACTTCTTCCTTGGAATCGATATCAGTCAGGATGCATCAAGCATCAAACTGTCTCAGGCCAAGTATGCACGAGATCTCCTTGAGATATTTCACATGACAAACTGCAAGTCTTCTTTGACTCCTTTCTTATCATGAGTCAAACTTGAGGATGGTAGGGATACTCCACTGGTTGACAACACATTGTACAGACAACTAGTGGGGAGCTTGTTGTATCTCACACACTCCAGACTAGACCTCTCATATGCAGTTGGCGTAGTTTTTAGGTTCATGCAGGAGCCGCATGAGATACGTTGGAAAGATGCAAAGCGTATCCTTCGATACATATAGGGCACCATCACCTTTGGGATTCATTATGCAACAGACTCTACATTAGATCTCATTGGGTTTACTAATTCCGACTGGGCTAGCGATAACATTGATCACAAGTACAGATTTGGTTACTCACTCAATCTTGGTTCCGGGCCTATCTATTGGTCGAGAAAGAAGAAAGATTCCATTTCTCTTCAGCTAAGGCAGAGTACAGAGGGGAAGTTAGCATAACCATTCAGGCTATGTGGATACAACATTTTCTCACTGAGTTGGGAATTCAGTTTCATCGGCCGATTGTCATCTGGTTTGACAACCAAAGCACTCTAAAGTTATGCAGAGATCTAGTTCAAAGGCAATGGATGAAGCAGATCAATATCCACATGCACTGCATCTGAGAATTAGTACATGAGGGAATCATCAACTTACAGTTCTATCCTTCAACAGAACAGACGACAAGCATCTTCACCAAGACCTTCACTGAGAAGAAGTTTCATTCTTCGTGAAGTGGTCTTGGAGCGAAGGACACAGTGTCCTAGCAAATGTAGTTCTTCTTTCTACATACATTGTACCTTGAGGGGGGGGGGGGG